>JADDON010000764.1:0-20366 GCA_017140175.1 Fusarium staphyleae | reverse complement strand
ATTCGAGAATCTGCCATGAGGTTACGCTCGAGGGGAGGGGGTACGCGTTCCCGTACGATGATGTTGGCGCGAGCGGCGGGGCTGATCAGTCTGGCTTCTTGAATGATGGGAGGCCAAAAGTGTTGACTGTCAGTGTTGGGGGACCTGAGTGAGGCTTGACGGGATTTGTGAGGGTGTGAGGATATGAGGCTGTGCTGGTAGGCCGGCTGTGGCTGTTCACCACCTCTTGCTTGGTGTTGATATCGCTATTGGAGCTGTGTCGGGTATAGTTATTCGTGCTCGCAGGTTTATGAACGGCAGGATAGCTTCATTCCGATATAGCTACGGCTATTGAGTCATTGATCTCTGCCTCCAAGTATTATTGAACACCAAATAATAGTCAATCTACTTCATAGTCAATCTACCTCATAACAGCTAGTTACTTAGCTAACTAACCTTCTCGGACAGAGCGGGTACAGTCTAAAATCCATGTCAACTGCCGTTAGCTCGGCTCAGTCCTTATAGACGTCTTTATCTCAAGATATGGGCCAATCGTATACTCCTTACAACCTATCTATTATGCTCTCTAGTATCCGTATGTAGCGTTAGTAGCTCAACTGTGGGCGATGATCGAAGCAGAGAAACAGTACAGCTAGACCCGCGCCTTCCTACCCTATCTGCATCGCAGACGCTGCACTCATATCCAATCAATCGGTATTCTTGCAGATGGCCCTTCCCCCTACGTACCTACAAGGCTGTCTCTCCTAATTTCTATTCTTACTCTTCATTTCCCTTCTCTGGTCAACATCTCAACTGTACCCTCCGTCTCTTCAGGACTTCGACGATTCACGGAGTATGATATTCATGGCCCAACACATCATCATCAACTGCTGCGCGATACCTGTTTGACAGTCTTTTTCTCCAACCAACAACACCCAATGAGCTTCGCCTCCCGTTTCCACGTTTCAAGTCTCGCGAGCCTGAGCCAAGGCAGACTTCGAAAGCTTTCAACAACCAACACTCGCGGAGACGCCCATCGTTACCAATCAGCTTCCATCATGTCATGAATTAGCCAGAGCGCCTTCTTCTCTGCAATTCCGCCTTTCTCTCCACCTTAGCCTAGCAGGACTGGTCTTTTCCAACGAGGCTACTGATAGTCCTCTTACTTTTACTGCCATGGTCTACTGCGGAAAGCCCTCCAAGGGCTGCTCCAAGTGTCGCGTGCGCAAGATTCGCGTGAGTAAGCTCATCACCGATGCCCACTTTCTTCCAGACAACGGCAACGATGGCTCCAAGGCTGTTAGAGTCGTAGTCGCCTCAGCCCGCCGGCCCGCACTCGTGCTGACCTGCAAATTCCGCTTTCAAGTGCGACGAGAAGGAACCGGCATGTGGCCAATGTAAGAAGCGTGGCCAGGTCTGTCCGGGCTACCGTAACCTCGTCGATCTCATGTTTCGAGATGAGAGCTCCCATGTCATTAGCAAAGCCGCCAGAACACGACCACGTCCCAACGCCCGGAAGAGAGTACAGTCGGTCGATCAAGGTCCTGCCTCTGCCTCTCCTTCTCCCTCCCCCCAGTCTGTCATTGGGCATGCCTCCGGATCGTCCCCTACATTCATAATCGAATCAGGGTCTTATCCCCAGAGCAAGAGCGCAACTAGACCCACCCGAAAATCTACCGTTCGCTGTCGAGCTCCCGTACTATCAGCCCTTGCTACTAGTTGCAGTCCGTCACCATCTCAGTCTTCACATGATAGCCTGGATGATGGTAATGATGCCAACGGCCTGGATTCAGATAACCTCCTGCTGGGCGGCGCTTTATCCCCGGAACATCAAGAGCGGGGGACTGCCTTCTTCTTTTCTCGCTACGTCACAGCTGATTCTGGCTACCATTTAAACTATGCCTTCATCTACGACGTGTGGAAGCCTCCAAACTCCGCTCAAGCTCGAGTTGATCCAGTGACTGTCAGTATGACGGCCGTTGGACTTGCAGGTTTATCACAGGTCACTCACTGTCCTGAGACTATGATTCGAGCCCAGCAGAGCTACGGTATTGCTCTCAAGATCACCCAGCGTGCTCTTCGCGACCCCGTGGAAGTAATAAAGGATACCACCATGCTTGCCGTCTTGATTCTTGGCACCTATGAGTTCGTCTCTGGACATAGCCTGCATACGATGCGTGCCTGGCAAGACCACGTGAAAGGTGCCGCTGCCCTCGCAAGCATTCGAGGTTCCGCACAGCTCCGAAGCAAAGCTGGCATTCGTATGTTTCTCATGCTCTGCCAGTCGGTTCTCATCAGTTGCATCCAGAGCGGCCTTCCTATGCCTCAGGCCCTAATAGACCTTCGACGCGAAATAAGTCCTTCAGACGAGCTAGACGGACCGGCGGCGCCACTTATAAACCCTACATACAAGGCGCTACAGGCTCGATACGATATTGAAACCGGAAAGCTCAACGATCTTGACGATATAGTGAATACATTGTCTGGTATCGACAACGAGTTTTCTTCAATAGTCTCTAAGCTACCGGAGTCTTGGAAATACCATGATGTACAACTGACGGAACCAGATGCTCGAGTCCTAGGACAGCGGTGTCATATCTACCCAGGGCTGCTTGAATCCACCACTTGGAACAGCGTGCGTGCCATTCGGATGCTCGTATCAGAAACGATTGTCGAGCAGCTGGGCTTTCATTCGGGGGCGGCTGGGTTGACCGCGCTTTCAGAACGTCACCTTCAATTGCTCACCAGAACTACCAGACTGCTGGAGATGCTGAGACAAGCCATTGCAGCGAGTGTTCCCCAATACTTCGGTGTCGTGAGTATTCGTGATGTGCGGGAACCTGGAAGCAAAACGGGTGCGGTTTCGATTCCTGCGAAGAAGCAGGCCTGTCGCGTTCTATCTCCACTACCCGCCCCTGATTCGCAATCTCAGCGGAAATCAGAGCTGCCTAGCAACGCTGGAAGTCCTATATTGCTCGGTTCGACACACTCAACCACTCGACATGATGACGCAGAGCGCTTCATGGCCCTCGCATCCGCCAGTCACACCATTGTCTGGCCCTTATATACGCTCGGCATGTCGTCGTCATGCTCGACCGAGATGAGGCAGTATGCCATCGACACGCTGCACGCAATCCATCAAGAGACTGGCCTAGAACAGGCACGGATCGTCGCTGGTCTGTTGCAGGAGGCGGCTGAGTCTGCTGCATCAAGCATATCCATTCGCGACAAACTCCCAGCCATAGAAGATAGTGCTCTTCCTTTCATGGTATGATGCTAGTCATCATGATGGGCACATGCTTGCTGCGAAGCTGGCTGGTTTTGCTTCCCTTAATTCTATTTAGTTGCTGTTTTTGCATCACACCATTATACGGCGCGAAAAGTTGGATATCTGGGTGATACTGCGACGGGCTTTATCTACTTCTTAGTATAACTCCAATAGATGGGATGGTTTGCTGGATTAATACATACTGGCATCTGGTGGTTGATGCTGCCGGTCTCCTTTTACCAACCGTCAAAGTTTCCAAAGCCGCCCCCCTTCATCTTTTTGCGCGCAGGCTCCTCCCACGTGTCGACGTCGTCAAGATCCGCCTCGTTGGCAGTCGACGCGCTCTGCTGCACCGCGGCCTTGAGGTACTTGCCGACAGTTTCTTTGGCACCTGCGGACTCGACGGTCCCGTCGTTACGTATCCGCTTGCCGGTCCAGGTCGTTTTGTCGTCGTCGGTGCCGCCTCTGAGCCGGATGTCCTCCTGCGCCTTTGTCTGGCGCTCTTGCTCCTGCTTGTTTTTCTGGAACTCGGCAAAGGGGTCGTGGAAGACAACGATGTCCTTAATGATGATCTTGTTGAGGGGTCGGTTGGAGCCGTCGCCGGGGACGTCTTCCATCTTGGAGAGGACGGCGAGGTTCTCGACGACACGGCCAAAGACGGTATGTTTACGGTCCAGGTGAGGGGTTGGCTTATATGCAATGAAGAACTGGCTCGAGTTTGTGTTTTTGCCCTTGTTGGCCATGGAGACTGCAGGGGTTAGATGGGTAAGTAAGCTGAAGGGGAGGCTACTCACTCGTTCCTCGGGCGTTGTGTGTATGGGGGCCTTCAAACTCATCGTCAAAGTATTTACCCCATATACTTTTCCCGCCTCGCCCAGTCCCTGATGGATCACCACCTTGTATCATGAAGTTGGGGATGTTGCGATGAAACGCCACCCCCTTGTAGTAACCCGTCTGTGCGAGTCTGACAAAGTTCCATACAGCTTTGGGCGCGAACTCTGGATATAACTCGATAGTGAGGTCGCCAAGGTTGGTTTCTATCCTGGCATAACCCGTCGTCTTGACGCGCTTGGGCTTGAGCATGTACTCCTCATCCGTCAGCAGCGCCCTCTCGCCACTCGTCTCAGGCGTCAAACCCGTGCTGGTGAAACTGGCTGCGGCCTTTCCAGTTGTGTACGCGGCCGAGTTTGCTGCTAGCTTTTTATCCTTGATCATGGACTGGCGGACCACGTTGACGGAGGTGGGTTTGGCCAGCGCCGTGGAGCTGCGGTTGATGTCGCCGCCTTGCTCTCGCGCCTTGCGGGCCTTTTCGACGGCCTCTTTTGCTCGCAGAACCTTGTCGCCCATGCTTCCCAGGGCACTAGAGTTGATGTTGCCCGCCTTTCGCTCGTCCTCTTGTTCTTTTGTTATTTGCGCCTCATGGCCCTCCTGGAGGTACTTGAACTGGTCCAGGTTGCGACTGGCTGCATTCTGGGGGTCTTGGAGGGTGATGATGTCGGCGCGTGTGAATTCCTCATCGTCAACAAGGTCGCGCCACATCTTCGTCTTGATATTCATGCGCTCGACGGTATCGTAGGCAAAGACGTTGGCGTACGTGCCATGACGGATAGCGACGATGTGGGTATTATCTGTAAAGACCTTGTACGTAACCGGGTCGATGAGATCACCCTTTCCGTCACTCAACCCAGCGCCGAGAGAGTCCGACTCCGAGTTTCGGGCAAAGTTGAGACGGATCAGGTCCTTTTTCTGTAAGGGCTCGCCGTTGACGGGGTTCTGGTTCGGGTGCTTGTCGAGCCATGCGCCGATGACCTCGACGTCAAATATTGTGCCTTGGGGCGTGCACACGGGGTTCTTGAAGGGTTGGAGACTTGCAGCGCAGAAGTTGAAGGGCAGCCGGCGAAAGGAGGCATTGCTGAGCTGGTTGCGAGAGGACGCGCCGGCGCCGACACTGGCGGAGAAGGCATCGGAGGAGGACCACTCAGAATGGGTGATCTAGAGGGTTTTCTCGTCAGATCAGACGAGATATAGATGGGAGAACTGAAAAGGAGGTTGACTTACGTAGAGTTTATCTGTTCCTTTGCCCATTGTTGCGCTCACGTCCAACGTTAGTATTAACTAGTTAGCTGTTGATCTTGGATGGAATTTCATCGCGAATTGATTGATGCGCCAACGGGAACGGGTTCCTGGGGCTTATCGTTATCGGCGGCCGCCAACTACGTATCGCCCAGCCAATAGCGGAGCAGGCGCCCCGTGTGTCTCCTGCCGTCGCTGCTGACCTGGCTTCACGGGCGACCAATTACGTCGTCTCTCCCTCTGTCTTTCTCTCTCTCTGCTCCCTTGAAACTATCAAGGCTCCCTCCTCCTAAACATTTCATACTCCGAGGATATTAAGGGATTGTCTAATCCTCCATTAAATATCACCGAAGCCCTCTCCATTGCTCGAAGCTCTCTTGTCGCATCAGAGGAGCCCGACCCGACATGCTCCATAAATTATAGAAGCTGCGACGCTACCACTTAAACGTTCTGGAGCTCCCTGGCTCTCCTCGCCTTGAACCTCGATCCAACATCACCTCTCCTATCTCCCAACTGCTCTGCGACACCTCCGCCGCAACAACGACGCCTTATCAAACATGAGGTTCCTCACGGGGCTGCTCGTTCTGGGCATGTCCCTCTGGACTGCCCAGGCCTACGAAATTGGATTGGTACGACGCTACTGGACATGATCCGGTCCCAGTCGCAAATGTGCTAATGGTGCTCTCTGCAGAGTGAGAAAGATGGCTATCAAGAATTCTGTACCGGTATGTTGAGGGAGTGACTTATGATGTGTCTTACGTCTAACAAACACCAGGTATGTACAGCCGGAAGTCATGGGGCGGTCCCGTCGACCCCTTCATTCTCGTCAAGTTCCTCAACGGCAGCGAGTCCAAAACCAAGGATCCGATGGCGAGTCTAGTGATATTTGAATGGAAGGACCGGAGTCTCGTCGGTATCCCGGATCCCGACGTTCCCGGCAACGTGAGCATTTGCCCAACACCGCAGCTACTGCTCTGATCTAACGTTCCCATCCAGCGACTCGGAGTTTGCGGCGACGACTTTGTCAAACAAGGTCTTTGTAACAAGACCGACGTGGGCAAGTTCATCCTGTCTCCGGACGCTGACAAGTCATCCTCCACCCTCATCCTTACAAAGGCCATCCACCTCGACAAGGCCAGCCCAATCAACTACTCTATCAAGAAGACGGGCTACTATTGCGTGGTGACCAGCACCTACACCGCCGACAAGTACAACGCCGTTGTGGAGTATCGCAACGCATATGGCGAGCTTCAGGCCACCCAGATCCCCAAGCTGCCCTTTTATGGTGGAATGACCATTGTGTATGCTCTTCTTGCCGTCTACTGGGGTTTCTTGTACTATCAACACCGTCATGACATCTGTAAGCGCCTGCTCCTCCTATGAAATCGCGTGGCTAACTTTGATCAGTGGCCGTCCAAAATTACATCACAGCTATCCTGATCTTCCTGGTCGTAGAGATGCTCATAACCTGGGGATTCTACGGTTTGTTCTTTCTCGTCATTGCCTTGTGTAACCAGCCCGACTGACTCTGTCCTAGACTACCAAAACCGCCACGGTTCCAACATCGGATCAAAGGTTCTGCTTACTGTGGTTGGAGTTCTTAATGCAGCTCGCAACTCGTTTTCATTCTTCCTACTACTCATCGTCTGTATGGGTTATGGAGTCGTAAAACCTACACTAGGCAAGACCATGATTTGGGTCCGATGGTTGGCCGCTGCGCACTTCTTGTTTGGACTCGTCTACTCCGTTACTAGTCTTTCCATTACTCCGGAGACTGCCGGTAAGTGCTCAATGTGGCAGTGTTGTGAATCTATCGCTAACTAAAAGCAGGTCCTTTTGTGCTCCTCATTGTGCTCCCGCTGGCTGGTACACTGACTGCTTTCTACGTGTGGACACTCAACTCGCTCAACTTCACCCTCAAGGATCTCCGTGAGCGAAAGCAGTTCCACAAGGAGGCCATGTACAGGAAGCTCTGGTGGGCCATTCTCATCAGCGTCATGGTCATCTTTGGTTTCTTCTTCTTCAACAGCTTCACCTTTGCCTCGGCTAGCGACCCCGACTTTGTCCCGTTCCACTGGAAGACGAGATGGTTTATCCTTGATGGCTGGCTGAACATTGTCTACTTTGCTGACGTTGCCTGGATCGCCTATCTCTGGCGCCCTACCGCCAACAACCGCCGTTTTGCCATGAGTGACGAGATTGCGCAAGACGACGACGGCAACTTTGAATTCGGCGACATCGGCATGCCAGGAGAAGATTCGGATGACGAGGAGGCTCAAGTGGGCAAGTCCCAGAACAGCTCGCAGCCTGCTAACGGTGCTTCGTACTCTGGGACTTCACAGAGCGCCTCTCAGCAAAGAAACACTCGCACAGCTCCCCGCGAGTCGCTAGAAAACGAAACAATCTTCGCTATTGGCGAGGATGGAGACAAATTTTCGGATGATGGAAGTGACGAAGAGGACGCGAAGCTTGTGAAAAGCAAATAAATGAAAGGGACGCTTCTTGGGATGGCTATGCGCTCGGTCGCCCGTTGGCGTTTTGTATACTTGAGTAAGCAGGTTTGTTAGGGGCTTTAGGTATGTTATTTATGAATGAATTGGGGTTTCTGTCTGGCTCTCCATCTTGTTAGTCCGAGTAACATATCTGGTGCATGTGTTACAGAAGACAAATAGACTTAGGGGTTACATAACTATACACGGGCTGAAATTGGTTACATGATGGTACATTCCACCTCGTGGCGGTCTCCAGACTCTCATATCTAGCTCGCCCACGCTCAACCCGAGACGTCTCCTCCAAAGCCAACTGGTCGTCTTTGACCATCGTTCTCAGGCAGGATAGCCAATGCCTTGTAAAGCTTACCCATACCGTCAGGACCCTTATCGACAAGTCGCTTCCACGACCCGTCGATCTTGTTAACAGTCTCTTTGTCCACGCCAGGAGCCTTTGTCAGCATCTCGGCACGTTCACGAATACCCATCAGCTCGAGGAAATCGCCCTGATTCACGGGGCCGTGAACCTCGACGCCCTCGCTCGAAAGCGTAGCCACCTCGGCGATGGCGGTAAAGTCCACGTCAGCACTCAGGTCGACTAGACCAGGCGCGGAAAAGGGGCTCACACGCTTGTGCTTGCGGATACCGCGGAGCGAGTTGACGGGGATGGTGTCCGAGGTGCCGTAGTCGAGGATAAGGGCGGCGCCGCTGGGCCTGGGCTTGGGGTGCTGCGCGGAGCCGCCGATGCGGACGGCAAAGTCGGTGGCAAAGATGGAGGCGTCGGGGCAGACCTCGATGAGCGAGTCGCGGACGCTCTTGAGCCTGCGGTACCGGGGCGAGGTCTCGGGGACGAAGCGGGAGTGACGGGTTGGGCCCGAAGAGAGGATGAGCTGGAACTCGGGAGGGGGCTCGTGTTGCTCCGACTTTGGGGTGCCGAGGTCGGCGTGGGTTGCGCCAGGGGGCGTTGGGGAGACCATCATCTCGCGCCATTCCATGACGGGCTGAGTGTTCTCAGGGGCTGGAGAGGACGGGGAGGCTGATGGCTTCTTCTGGGGCGGAGGAGCGGGGGCTGATTGAAAGCTGTGGATGGGGAGAGCATCGAAGAACTCATGGGCGATGATGAAGGGCATCTTGTCGGATTCTAAAAGCACATCTCTGTTAGTACTTGCTGCCTTGGTCGCGGCGAAGCTGGGTTGTATACCTATCGGGATGGACTTGATGGTGTCGGTCCAGACGATCTGCCTGCCATTATACTTGCTAGGACTGTGGAACCCCGACTTGGACTCTGATGAGGAGGCATCTGGTCCGCAAAGGAGCTGCTTTTGGGCGTCTCTGAGCTCACGGCTGGCCTCTACCATGTAGATGGCATCGATGCTGTTGGCCATGTCGGGGAACCTCTGGATAGTCTGCAAGACGAGTTAGTGAGGTTCAAATATGTTGCAAAGGAGATTATATAGACATACACGAAGCATGTCATCCATCAAAGTGCCTCGACCGGGTCCAACCTCGATGAGCTGGACGCCCTCCTTGGGCCGGCCCTGGCTGATCCATTCGGCGATGAACCAGATGCCGATGAGCTCACCAAAGATCTGGGAAATCTCTGGCGATGTGACGAAGTCTCCCTTTGAGCCGAACTGATCTCGTCCCTCACCAATGGCCCCGGTGTAGTAGCCTCCGAGATCGCCGGTCAAGCACATGCGCATGTAGCTAGCCAAGGGAACAGGCCCAGTTGTCTACGAGGCAGGTCAGCGCTATTCGAGCTACGGGGGGAGCAGGCAGTGAAGTGTTTTACTGATATGGCCTCAAAGAGCTGCTTGGCTAGAGGAGTCGACCATTTCCTCTCTCCTTCAGCCTCGCTCTGATACCGACGTAGACTCGATGAGAAGCTCCTCGCTGCTGTGTAAGGAGTGAAGGGACTAAGCCGTTGTTGTATGCAACGACTACGGCCAAGTCTCAGAAGAGGCCGCGCGCTGAGAGGTCTCATCATCCTGAGTATCTCCACGTCAGTCAATGTGCGTTGACTGACTCTGTATGAATGAGGTTCTCACTTAAGAAGGTAGCACAGCCTATAACACGTGAAGCGCCAATGACGATTGTTTTCTTGGAGGTTAGTTAGGTAGTTAACCTGACAGCTGCCGATAAGATAAGAGAAATACCCCGAGAGCATCAGACTTCCTCCCCGCCATCTCAACTCTCTCTCTCTCTTGTAACATACATAGAACAAACGACATTCATTTATAATTGGTATCGCATACACGACGACTTGGCGCATACACTAACCCGGCCGTATCTCCCTACACCTCACGTCACCAGCAGCCGAGGATAATAATGTCGTCGCGGTGGGCAGATACAGAAGAAGACGCCCGCCTCGACGCTCAACTCAAGCGCGACAAGGAAGAGAAGCGGCGCAAAAAGGCAGAAAAGGCGCGCAAGCTCGAGGCTGAGAAGCAAGCGCAGGCCTCTGCCACCAGAGACGAGACCGACTCGCTTGACCTCGACCGACCCTCGAAACGAAGGAGGATCACGCCCGAGCCCGGCGCCGGCCATGACCAGCCCCCCGCGAAGCTGCTGAGGTTCCCGGCCGGCAGCTGGGGGAAGAGCCGGAGCGTCGAGAACTACGACAAGCTCAACGATATCGAGGAGGGCACTTACGGATGGGTTGCACGCGCGACTAATCGGGCCACGGGCAAGGTCGTCGCGCTCAAGCGGCTGAAGCTGGATCCCGCCGATAGGAACGGGCTGCCTGTTACGGGACTACGTGAGATCCAAATATTAAAGGACTGCAAACACCGGAATATCGTCACCATGGAAGAGGTCGTCGTAGGGGACGACGTATCACGACCAGACAAGTACGCATTGCCTCGCAACGAGAACCCTTGAACGACAAGCACTGACAAAAACTCCCAACAGCTCCCTCTTCCTCGTCCTCGAATTCGTCGAACACGACCTCAAGAGCATCCTCGAAGACATGCCCGAGCCCTTTCTCTCGTCAGAGGTAAAGCGCCTCCTCCTCCAGCTCACGTCGGGCATCGCCTACCTGCACGACAACTGGATCCTCCACCGCGACCTCAAGACGTCCAACCTCCTCCTCAACAACCGCGGCCAGCTCAAGATCGCCGATTTCGGCATGGCCCGCTACGTCGGCGACCCGGCCCCCAAGCTCACCCAGCTCGTCGTCACCCTCTGGTACCGCGCCCCGGAGCTCCTCCTCGGCGCCAAGGCCTACGGCGCCGCCGTCGACATGTGGAGCGTTGGATGCATCTTTGGCGAGCTGCTCACCCGCGAGCCCCTCCTCCAGGGCAAGAACGAGGTCGATCAAATCTCGCGCATCTTTGAGCTCTGCGGCGTGCCTACCGACGACTCCTGGCCCGGCTTCCGCCGCCTCCCCAACGCCCGCTCCCTTCGCCTCCCGCCAAAGTCCGCCGCCGCCGCATCGGGCTCCGTCGTCCGCGCACGCTTCCCCAGCCTCACCACCGCTGGTGCCGGCCTCCTGAGCGACCTGCTTTCCTTGAACCCAGAGCGTAGGCCCTCGGCGCGCGAGATGCTGCAGCACGACTACTTCCGCCAGGATCCCAAGCCGAAGCCCGAAAGCATGTTTCCCACGTTTCCTAGCAAGGCCGGCCAGGAGCGGCGCCGGAGACATGAGCCTCATGCGCCTATGCGAGGCGGCCAAGCTGCATCTCTGGGCGATGTCGACTTTACGGGCATCTTCCAGGGGCGAGACCGGGAAGAGAGGGGAGCGGGCTTCACTTTGCGCATGGTATGAGGCGTCGCGTACGTCTTGACATGTAACGTATAGGCGCGGAATAGACTGGACGTTGCCAGGCGTGTACCACCACCATATATACCCATCAAATAGACTTGGGGGCACCCTGAAGCACTGTCAGATTCATTTACAACGGCATCATACCAAGACAATGAATTTAAATATGCGGTTCAAGACAAAGACTCGCTTCATTCGGCCTCCCAGAGACCGAATAGATTAAATATATAAAATCATTACATGTTTTAAATCTTGAGTGTGACAACCATGTCATGAAGCATCCAAACTAGAGTTTTCCCATCCTCACGCGACACCTTGATCCTGTAGCATCCATCTGCCAACGCCCTCAACCCCCAAAAGCTTGGAAAGCATGTGCAAAGTAAGACTGGGACTGAAGAGTCCCCCTAGTTGATGATTGCCCGCCCATAAACGTAACCCCAAACAAGAACTCCAAAGCAAGCGCACAAATAAAGGGCATTATTGTAGTCCCAGACCGGTGACGAACCAAGTGAAGGTAGTAACGGTAATGATGCTCATGGTCAGGGCAAAGCCAACAGCCTGGTGGTTGAGACCAGGAGCTGCGTTGCAGGTAGGGCAGTCCCACTGGGGATAGGGGGTGTAAGGCTGACCCGTGTACAATCCAAAGTTGAAGGTATCCTGAACTGCCAGGTAGCCGGGCTCAGGGGCGTCGGTGATCTCGGAGTCGGAGTCCTTGATAATGAGGGTATACAATGCCACGGGGAGAGGAGCATTGACATCGTCCGCTTGCTCCTGGGTATCCCAGACGACGGTGGGCGTGGCCTGAAAGGACATGTTGGCACTGATGGTGTAGGTTGCAGCAGCCTTGGAGCAGCTGACGAGAACATCGACGTAAGACGGCTTGACTTGAAGAGAGGTGTAGTTCCAGGCAAAGGTAGCGTGATCACCAATCATGAAGAGTGGTGTAGGCTGCAAAGTGGTTTCGGGGCTTAGCATGGAAGCGCCGCCAGGCCCATCAATAGGGTTGATGGATTTTGTCGCCTTGGTCTTGCCAGTAGTTTTGGAAGCCGACTTCTTCTTGCCAGTCTCTTTTTCGGTCTCTGTTCCGGTTTCCGTCGCGGTTTCAGCGTCGTCAGTTGCGGACTCCTTTGCGGTGTTGAGGTTTGCCGTCTTGACCTCCTTGGTAGTCTTTGCCTCATCGGTTTTCGTGTCTTTCTCATCGTCTTGACGGGCTCTGAGAATCCCTGTCTCCTGTGGTACTGTTCGCAAGTCAGTATATACAAACATCCAGTTTAAAGAGGAGCTGGCGTACGTGAGATGTCTTCCCGGACCACGTGTCTAACAACTACAGAGTCGACCTCGGGGAACCAGTCAGGCCATGCCGCCGCCAGGGGAGACAGAGATGTGAGGCAGGCGGCCAAGTGGACGAGGCTGGAGGCGGGACGCATGATGGGTGAGATAAAACGAGTGGTCGAGTTTGAGGATGGAGGATAAGGAGGCGTCGAGACGGGTTCAAGCAAAGACCGGGAGGGTCCAGTCAATGCCTAGTTGATAAAGGGATGATACGCCCTCGATGATGACGAGATGAGCGAGTAGATGGCGTATTGGTATAGTGATTCCCTCTTGATTATGAATACCAATGCCGATTCACAAACAACGACGACGATACCAATGACAGCTGACGAAGGCCAAAAATTGGGCGGACGGGTCGACGGCGAGAAACAGCGAGCGGCAGGCGAAAGGCGAAGCGAGTGTCGAGAAAAGCGAGAGAGAGATGGAGATGGCCAAGTCCAAAATCAGTGACGTTGGTGGTCTCTGGAAGACGCTGGAATGATGAATGAGGTTGAAAATAAGGGAAAAGCAATAGGACAAGCAAGACAAGAAAGCGGATGGGGAAAACGAGAATGAACAAGGGAAGGCGTTGGCGTCGTGTTGGCCCAGCAGAAGCCCGTCCATATGAGGGAAGGAGCGTGACAGGGGGTTGGTTCTGCAGGCGGGCACCTCCAGCTGCCGCCGGGCACAGACGCAGATACGTACCGCAGATAGTTACGTACCGCGAGACCCGAACTCCTTTTTTTCTGTCTCTTTTTCTTTTGAGGCCCGGTTGCACCGTTTTCCAGTGGCTCCAGCGGTTCTTTAGTGGACCCTAATGCCCTCACAGGGCTTTGGTGGCGTTTGACAGTGGAGGGAGGTACTTGAAGACATCTCACTCACCCCCTGAACAGGTCTTCCAAGATACTACTGTCTACAGAGGTATGTCTGTCGCTTTTCTCCTCTCCTTGACCGTTCTACAACGGCACGGCTTGGATTAGGAAAGAGTTCATCAAGATTCACAAACATAAGCATGGTTCATATTAACTACCCTTCCAGGCCAAGTAAAGGGAAAAATCCAGAATTTATTCTGATGGAGGTGGCGGCACATAGGGATAAACTTCCCATGTACGGAGGAGTATTGGGAGATAAAAAAACGGCTTGGATTGGTCAGAAGTAGAAAGAACTGACATCACGTGACCTCGTGTTGGGAGCGTTCCTGTTCCTAAAAATAACAATCCCCCGTCTCCCGTTCCCCCATTGCGGGCCCTGACCCCGTCACTTTCGGAGTCCCCTTGAAGGTCACCCGCTATTCTCGGCAATCAATCATGCTAGACGAGAGATGGTCCAGCAAGACGGGTCATCATGTCGGGTGCCTCTCGTATCCTTCGCTGATCAGGCAGGCAGGGCATCATAACGTTATGTGCCATGACAGACAAGATAGTAATAGTTAGTTAGCCTGGTTCGTCTGACGTTGCCATCGTGTCTCGGACTAGAAGATGCCGTCACTTGTTGGCTGGTGTTTGCCAACTGCAGCCTCCCATATCACATGTAAGTTAGTACTGTATTACATGGGTACGTACTTCAACAAGGGGTAGTCAACTACTATCCATTCCCGTCAACTCCCATACTAACGTTAACTTAGTTGACTACTATGTAGTACTGTATGTACTTTATCTAGTTATATACTCTGGTTGATGAATGTTATCACACATGTCATGCCTTTTTTTTTGTTATCCGTGTCTCTTTGAGTCAGTTTTACCTCTTTGTCATCAAGTGTACTCCGTAAAGGGACAGACAATCCCTAACTTATTCTTCCAACACTGCCAAAAAAGAAAAAAACATATCGTGATCATGTCAGACTAGATTCTGTGACCACCCCATGCTCAACTTCCAAGACTCATACTTTTGGCTACTTTACACAAGCCCTACAGCAACGACCATTATGCCAATAGCAATCATCAATGCTTGTATCCGCATCTGACCGTATCTTTATCATTTCTCTTGGTCAAGGGTGCTGAGAGTCATGATATCTACCAACAATGATGTGGAAGGCGGCAGCTGGCGGTTAGCTGCTCGCACCTGCCGGCAGCGGCACGTGTAAATATTCATATTCTGTTGGGCCTCGATACCAATTGTTTGTTTGTTGCTTCTGCTGGAGCTGGACAGCGTCTTGGAATTATTATAAAATCCTCAATCTCTCTTTCGATATGCACTTCATCTCTCTCTCATGATGATCTTAAGATATCTCTGAATACCTACTTACTGTCCAGATCTACCACCAACATGGATTCCGTGCGGTATGTCCTTGCTGCGAATGGCTTCTCTTCTCGGCAAGACTCTTTATGAACTGACTCTTCAACTTGATACAGAGACCAAACTGTACGTCTTGCTTTCTATCACGGCGAAGCTCCAGCTCAAGCTGACCTCGACCCCAGAACGCCAGGGCTTCCCAGTGGGTGTACATTTCTCAGGTGGAATATGATAGTCTCCTCAACGTCGCCCGCCAACACGGTATGTCCTGATCTGATGTAATAGTTAATCGCAGGACACTTCACTCATCTCTTCATTCATTGTAGCCTGCCTGCGTCAGAAGCTCATCCAAGGCGGTATTGACGATGCCGTTATTACTGTAAGTCTCGTCTAGAGTAACTAACTATCTTGACTACCGCCCCTCGGCTTCACTGCTCAAATGCAGACATCTGCACCGTCTGCCCTCTGTGTCATCACTAACCTAACCCTCAGATTTTGAGTGACCCCGGGAAGAATCCAGACACGACTTCTGACCCCCAGGATCATCTCAGTAAGCCGGTCCCTCAACCCTTTGAATTTGATCCTCAAACACCCCCCTACCAATGCCGACCCAGACTCGTCTCAAAGCATACAACCAGCCGAGAAGGCCTTTATGCTAACACAGACCCCCCTGCAAACCCTGCTTCTTCATCTGTCGAATTACCAAGCAAACCCGCCGAGTTCAGCGGACATCACCGGCGCATCGAGCGCCATGCCCAAAGATCAGTTCAACTCCTTGATCTGGCGAATGGTGCTACCCATAGCGATATCTCTGCTGCGGTACGCGGTGGTCAGCTCTTGGAAATCTATCTTCGACCCAAGGAAGATGCTGCCACGGTCTCATTTGTGTACGAAGAGGATGCTGCCGCATTTCTCAAGCATTCCCAAGAGCACGGCCTGTACATTAAGAACACTGAGGTAAGAGCCTATTATCTGTTACCTACAGCATGACCCAGATCTGACCTGATGGCGCAGGTTCAGGTGAAATGGAGCGATCAGCAGTTCATCGTCTCTGGCCATCTCGCCTCCAACATCCATAGAGGCGCCTCTCGCAACTTTGTCATCCGCAAGCGCGATCCCAACATGACAGGGCAGAGCATCCGCGATGATCTCGACCACATCTACAACCTCCATGTGATCAATATCGATTTTGTCAACGGTGACTGCTTCATCAGCACGAGCTCGGTCCACACTGCCATGTTTGCCCGAACCTGTATGATGAGTCGAGCGTAAGTGAATCTGATGTTCAAGAGTAGCCATGCTTTCCCCATAAACAGAGCTGACATGTCTCTTCTCTAGTAAATACAAAAGCTCTCGAATTGAGTGGACGCCCGATGAATGCGCTCAGCCCCTGGATGATTTGCCAGCTCAAGCTCCAGCAAATCCTCCAACTCGACCTTGGTCTCAACCTCGCATACCCGATCTCCAACCAAACCGCAATCCTCTTTCAGTCTCTTCGGCATCATCTGTGAACCAGATCGTCAACCGTTTCCAGTTACTGAGCTCCGTCGATGACGACATTGATCAAGACAGCAGCGATGAATAGCATTCTGCATGCATAGGGGGAAAGAAGGGACGGGATTGTTGTTTGAAGATACCTTAGGGTTAACTCCAGGCTGTTCTTCTTGGGCTCCGTATTTGATTATGGGGGATGGTTACTACAAGAATTCTACTTAGCCTCTTGCTCTCTATGTGTCGTATAGATGTACTACGTTGATATCTATACATGAGGTGCTACCCCTACTTACCATCAAACAGCCCATGCAGTCGACAGTTGAAGATGAGCTACACGGGCAACCCTTTGTGGCTAAGCATAGCAGTACTATAGCTTGCTCGACAGTAAGCAAAGAACCAATTATGCAGTCCCGGGATGTATAACACTGTGCCTCCTTTCATAAACCATGGTAGCACATGACAATAGTGAACGACTATAGCCCGAGACACGTAACCTCGCAATAAATGCAAAATGTAGCAATTAGGTAGCTAGCTATCTCGTTCCCCCATAGTCTCCCTACAAAGCTCCGTTGAATATGCTCCCCAATCCTAATGATACTCCATCGTACATGACAAATTCAAAAACGCCCCCAGCGACAACCTTAGCGGTTGGCATTGTTGGTAACAGACTGCAGATAATCCAGCAAGAATGTCCGCTCCGCAGGTGAGATGGGCGTCTGGCTGCCCCGGCGAGACGGTGGCAGGCTTGCGAGTCCCGGCTCACCTGCGCCAGAGGCCAAGGAGGCAAGGCGCGATTTCGATGTGCCTACAAAGACCTCTTTTCCTTTCGCCGCTTCCAGACTGGCGGGGGATGGCTGCTTGCCAAAGAGTGACAGCAGCTGTCGCTTCTGATCAGGTCCGGACTCACGACGTCGGTTCAGAGCAGGGAAGGCTGGAGCAACTCCGGGGCTAGCACCAGCGACGGCGGGTTGCAAGTGGCCGGCGAGCCCACTTGGCGACGCGTGCGATGTCTGTGGAGACGCAGTCGACGGTACGCCAGAACCGAGGAACTGCTCTTTTTGGCCCCTCTGGAGGATGCGAATGGGTTGAGAGGGCTGAGAGGTTGCTTGCATGTGGGGTTGAGAGCCGTATTGCTGCGCATAATCGGCCATGCCTTGCGAGCCAGGAGTACCAGACTGCGGAGGTCGTGGCTGGATTGACAGGGACTCGATGGAGATGGACGGGTTCGTATCCACGCTGGCCCTCGAGGGAATATGAGCTCGTCCAGCATCGCTGCCAGCTGAACGCAGCAGTTCGTTCACCATCTTGTCAGAGCCGGGCTGGGCTGCAGTTTGCGGTCCCTGGGGATGTGGCCGAGGTTGCTCTTCTTTACGAAACATACCCAGTAGAGCAGACTGGTGATCACCACCTGGGAGGGCTGGTTTGGAGCCTGCCAGTTCCTTTGGACTCGGCTGGGAGCGGTTGAGCCCTCTCAATACTCCAGCTGTATGCGGAGGCACCTGTGGAGGGACTCGTGAATGTATATGCGGCGCACTAAAATTATCGTGCTGAGGTGCTTGAGGCTGTCCCTGGTAGCCGGGGCCCGGAATTTGCGGCTGACGAGTATTCTCCTTGAGCTGTGTTGCGGCGTTGCCACCCTTGAAAGCGTTCAGGAGCGCCATCGATTGACCATTCAACTGAGGCTGCCTTGGGTGTTCAACGGGGATCGGAGCTTGTGACGGCGTCTGGCCAGGATGCCCGTATTGGGCTTGCTGCGGGTTGACAAATGGTACCGGTGCGCCAGGATAGTTGGGCTGAGCACCATCTTGGAATGCGCTTCGGTTGAACACGGACCTTTCGACCTGAGGAGGAAGCGGTTGGGGATGCACCAAAGGGGTTTGATTGCTCTTATACTGCCCCTCGGGTATGGGATACTGTCGATTATACGATTGATCGATCCTCATCTGCTGTGAAGGAGCCATGTTCCACTGAGCGGCATGATTGGGTGGATAAGGGAATGATGGCGGCGGCTGTTGAGCGCGGATAGACGGCATCTGGTGATGGTTGTGATGATGGGGCGTTCGAGGCTGAGGCGCCTCGACGACTGTTAGATCCAGGGGAGTATGAGCTTGGTCGGTTCCATGGGCTCCAGGTTGAGGGGCGGCACCAGATGACCCTCCCGCTTGAAGAATGGAAAGCAGAGCACTGCCCTTATCCTGCTGAACGGACGGCGGAGCTCCTTGCAAGCCTTGGGTAGGAGGCTGCACCTTCAAGAGCCGGTGAAGCTCCTGGGTGGCGCCTTCAAGAGTCTCTATCGCCGGCGTCTGGTCAGTGGTTTCGGCGCCGGTGTCGGTTTTCCAGGCGTCATCTTCAGTTTGTGTTTCGTCGATAGGTCTATGGATATGAGATCCGCTGGCGACCCTCCGTGCGTCAATCTTCTTCTGCGAGATGACCCATTTCTTTAAGGGTACTAGAAAGGGAGCCACCATGTAAAACTTGTTGGCGTTGGGGACAGCGATCGCATCGTTATTCTGACCATTCTTCCGACGAAACGCTGGCAGCTCCGAGAGTTTGTACCATTGAATCTTGCTGATCTCTTTCCTAGTTTTCGGTTCGAACACGGTGTCCATTGGAACATCGCGAAAGACGTAAAGCCTCATATGCTGTTCGCGCATCGCGATCTCAATGTACTTGGGCTTCTGTTCAGTAGGTACCAAACCAGCTGCATGGAGGTCGAGGCCGGTTTCTTCGTAAACTTCTCGAACGGCACAGTCCAGATCATCCTCGTCCTTGTTGATCTTTCCTCTGGGGAAACTCCAGTTGGCACCCTTTTTCCATCCCTTGACCAACACTGTCGAGTCCATAGCTTCGTTGAGCATGATTGCACCCCGGACAGGAACTCGGGTCTTGTACTCTAGAAACTCCTCAAACGCTTTGGTATGATTTTCGACAGAGAAGGTTGCCAGGAGCGGGCAGTGCTGGAATATTCGAAGGCAAAATGTGCGCAGGGTCATAGACGGAAGGGTCGGGTCGAGAGGACGAATAAAGTCCTCGTAGAACCACTGGGCTTCCTCGACCTGGAAACATATTCGAGCAACAGAAGACAGATCTTCTTGGGGTAAGTTGATGATGAAGCGGACGCAGAGATCGTCCAGCCCTACGTTGTTTGTGTCAGTCCCAGCCTGCAGATGCGCAACCCGTCCAACACATACAATCCTCTAACTGCATCTGTGTTGCGGCCATATTGATGGACCTGCCCGGTTCATGCTATTGTTCAAATTCGTGTTGATTCGTTCTTGTTTTTATTATTCTTCCTTTCTCTCTTCTCAAGACTTTGCGAGGCGGCGATGGGGGCGTAGCTGTGAAGACAAGCTGACCATGGTTGAGGCGCGACAGGACAGAAGATGACGCAAAGAGCAACTGCGACAAACGAAAAGACGCGCTCGGTCGTCGGGATCGAAAGCCACTTGCTAAAGACAATATGTAAAACCTCGTGAAGTAGAAGCGGAGGCTACGAGAGATTTGCGGGGGTGAGGCGACGATGCTAGAGCCGAAACCGTAAATCTCGGACGTGACTTGTTGATGTTGCTGTCAGGTTTGACAGCATCTCATCAGACCAGTCCGTACCTGCCCTGTGGTCCTTGTGAGCCCAACGGGTTCCAGTGCTGGGAGTTGCTGCGCCACATTGGGACGGCACCCGCCACAGTTTTAACTGCATCAAAGTGGCGGTGCTCCGCCTAGCTCAGGGTCTCAACAAAGCTCCCTAGCTCCCTCCCTC
>JADDON010000763.1:0-13809 GCA_017140175.1 Fusarium staphyleae | reverse complement strand
GCGGGGGTGGTGCGGAGGAGGGCGGACGACATTGTGACGGTTTGATGAAGCTATTCGGGCTGCGAATGTCAGCGCGAGAATCAAGTCAATTGAGTCAAGTAGGGTTATTAAAATTAATGGAAGTGGATGTTCCTAAGGCTTGGACATACAGATTGAAAAGAAGCGAGGTGCGAGGTTTATTATACTCGGCGGGTTTGGATGTCAGGATGGAGTGGGACAGAGGGAAAAGAATGGGTGACGGGAATATCGGGTTGCCGAGCTAGGAGCTGTTTGCCGATGAACTCAGCTTGTCGTCATATGAGGGAGCTTGGACCAGGGTGTGGCGGCTGGCGTGGCTAGTGATGTGTGGCTGCTTCTCAGTACAGCGCTCTCTTTCTTGACTGAAATCATAAGTACGAAGGGTACGGATTGATAGCTCAACCTGGACTATTGCACGGCTTTAAGTTTACTCTTAGTCAATGTGCTTTTCACTATTGTTTGACTGCTGAAACTATGTGTGGCGGTGATGCAGTTGTGGTGTTGAGCAAGACTTGCACCATAATCATGAAGTTGACGAAAGCAGTCCTGTAGCCTCATTCTCCAGGCTTGGTAAGAAAACGTCCCTTGTTCCGAAATGTCCGTCTTATAGCTGTTTCTCAGCCATCTTTATCATTTGTAAAACCCATGTATTCCTACACGCGAAGAGCAGCTCGTCCTCCCCGACCCAAAAGCCGAGTTGCTTGGAAATACAATCTCTTGGGCCCTTCCCCCGTTCCTCCGAGGTATCCGCTGATGGCCATCTCGGAATCCCGAGCTTGGCTGCGAGGTGAGCAGAGAATCGCGGAGACGGGACGGTGATACCTCATGCATCATGCTCAGTATGTGCGTATTGGTGTCAAATCAGTAATACCATCATTGCATTGTACTGTAACTACAACACTGATCTTGAAGATAGAGTACGGAGTACCAAGTCGCCGGATAACGTTGGCCAATCAAACTCGACATGTCCCGCCTGACAATTAAACATTCGGGATTATGTCATCGGTCCTCGTCGCGTCTCCAACCCCTCTACGCGTCTTTGCACTAAACACCAAAAAAAGGGAGACGATACATTTGGGACCGCCTCATCATGTCGTACTACGACATTGACGCCATCCTCACGGATGCAGAAGTATACATCCCCCCCTCCATTCCCCATAAATCTAACTAACATATCCCCCAGAAAGTCCCTTGCCAGTTCGAGATCGACGTCCCCTACCTCGGCCACCTCGACAACTCCCCGCACGGCCTCAAGCCCAACACGCCCCTGACCCTCCCCCTCTGGCTCGCCGAGATGCTCGCTCTCGCGTCGACGCCTACGTCCAGCGCGCCGCTGACCCTGAACCTGCCGCCGTGCCTCTCCCCCGCCGTCCTCGCCGCGCTGAAAGCCGACCCGCGCGCCGTCGCCCTGCGCGACCAGAGCCCGCATTTCTACGGCGTCGGCGTGCGCATGCTGGATCTCTTTGATGAGAAGGATGTCGCAGAGGTCCTGAGGAAGACGTTCGTCGTCAGGGCCGGCGATGTGGGCTTGCACGCGAGAAAGGTCGATGATGGCGTTGGGGGCAGTGGAGAAGAGTTTCTGAGGGGCCTGGAGGAGTGGGAGAGAGGGTTATTTAGAAGGGGGCACGAGGGTATCAAGGGGGCGAAGGAGTGGACGGACAAGGTGAAGAAGGCGTGATATCAGGCTGGGGTGTAGCCAGAGGAATAAGATACCCATAAGATGCCTTAGGATAGGCATACGTGTCAACGACATGTCAAGAACAAGATTTACGATGCATTGTAATTAAGAGATATACGACACGAGCGCAATACCACTCCACGTCAGACAGACAGTATTCAGGGATAAAGCGTGCATCTTCCAGCACATCTATTGCCGACTCCGACTCCTACGCCTTGAAGCCAGCCGAGGTTTCCTATCCGATCTGCAGGCAAAAGGTACTCGTCCATCCGCTCAGTAATGTTCCAACCGAACGACAAGCCCGGCATTTCCCAATCATTGCCCCAGATTCTCAAGAAGCCCCCATTATATCCCCAACATCTTTAAACCTTCTTCCAATATCAGCACGAAGCAATCACCTCTGCCTAGAGGCTCGAACAGATAGACAGCTCGCGCCGTACAAATCCTTCGATCCATCAAAACCGGTTAGAAACAAGAAACGCCTTGCTCATCGGTACCTCCTCGCCGGAGTAAGCATCCCACATCATGTACAGGAATAAACAAATGCAGACCGACTCCTCTTTTTCCTCTTCCGAGAACCCAGCAACCGACCGGCCCCCATGTATCATAGCCGCGCGACGAAGCACTTTCGATCGCGCCCAGAATAAACGTATGGTACCGCACCACATCAAGGTCGGACCTTGCTTGGCTGCCCATCCAGGGTCAGAGCCAAGATAAACGTATCCACCAGTTGTTAAGGGATTCGCTAAATGTAAAGCAAGAGAGTAAATCATGGACGCCGTGAAAGGAGAAGTGAAAGAGCAATAAGGGTGAATAACAGAAACGGCAATCATAATACGGGCTCCTCAGAAAGTCATTATATGTGAAGGGAAAAATCGAAAAGACCCAGGGCAAGTTTGGGAAACTTGCCTTGGGGAAGGCTATGCCCATGTGAGGGTGGCATAGGACCGAGTTCAAGTATTGGTCAGATAGGGCATTGACGTTTCGACCCTTCATTAGCTCGGCTCAGTCGTGCTGATGGGGGTTTTTTTTTTTTGTGTTTTCTTCTTTTCCCATCGTCATCCCTTGGAGGGTCAGATGCTCGGGTAAAATTGACGTGGAGTTCTGCGAGAATCATGGCCTTTTCTCCATGGGTTATCGTTGTCTGACGACTATCATGCTTCAGGCTGCCCAGAGGTTCTCTGAGAGAGCGAGCTGAGACATGTCCTGAAACGTTGTTGGCGTGATGGTGTTTGACGACGACAGATTAGATCCATATGCCGAGGCACTCTGCTCAGAAAAGGCGTAGTCACCCAAGCCGACGATGGGAGAACCATCGGAGAAGGGTGAGTATCCGAAGCCGCCAGACCCAGATGAAATGGGACCCGGAATGCCCATATCACCGTTCACACCAGCCATTATGGCCGCATCAGCAGTACCTTCAACAGCAAGGTCGTAGTTGGCCTCCATGTCAAAAGGGCTCATGTTGCTTCCGATACCCGAAAACATTTCCATCTGACGTGGCATAGCAGTAGCTTCCACCTCGGCATCCGCCATGTCTGCATCGGCCTCGTCCTGGTCAGCCGGAGGAGAGTCGTTCACATCAACTTTGACCTTTGTTTCCACAAACCATGCCTTGAGTTCGGACATGGGTGGCCAGTCGCCACCGCCCTTACCGCCGCGCTTCTCGTCGACGTTAGCACCCTTCTTGCCACGGGGAGTCTTGGGCTTGAAGTGGGTACGTCGGAGATGTGCGGCTGCGTTGTAGTAAGCACCATACTCCTTTCCAGAAGTGCACGCCTTGCACTTAGATAGGGGGTTCACGGCTTTGACCTTGGTCTCGATGCCGACATCCGCAGGATCACGGCAGACGAACTTCTTGACGATACCCTCGTGCTTAGCGTTGACGTGCCGGCGAAGCTCGTGGTCGCCTCGGAATCCATCCGGATGCTCGTTGCACTGGTCACAATAGACCTTGGGGTGCTTAGGGCGCTGGTAATTGCTCTTATTGACAGGCATCTTGGCCTCCTTCTTAGTAGCAGAATTGGTGTGGCTCTTGTTCAGCTCCTCCTTTGGCTTGGGGGCCAGGGCGATGGTTGTCGCTGCGTGAAGAACCCGCTCCCTAGCCTCCTTGGCTCGGCGTTCTAGATTGGAGGCAGTCGATCGCGCACTTGAAATACTCGTGTTCGAAACGGAGCGTTCCATATCAGCCGAATCTGGTGATGCCAGGAACGAGTTTCCGTGAGATGTGGCGTATTGTTGAGCAGGCGTGGACGAAAGGTTGGCACCGAGCCCAAAAAGGTCGTGCTCAGATCTAAACTGTTTGCTATTGGAGTACATGTTGGCTGAACCAGGCGAAAGGTCAGGGGTGAATAGTCCATCCGGGACCTGAGATTGCGATGACTCCATACGGGTCATCCCAGCTCCAAAGTTGTCGAAAGAGCTGTTCTGGCGTGTCAAGGGGCTCGCAGCCTCGGCAGCAGAGGGTCCCGAGATCATTGAGGGACATGCCGATGACATGGGATAACTGCAGGGCACATTGGAGGAAAGACTCGAGAATGCACTGCTGGGCACATTGGAGGAATGGCTCGAGAACGAACTGCTGGGAGCCAAGTTGTACGAGAGGCCTGAGAAGGATGAGTCGAACTGTTGCGAGCCCTGCTGGGATTCTTGACACTGTTTGAGAAATTCCTCGGGGTCCAAGCCGATGTTGAGAAGTGGCTGGTTCTCCTGGACGCTGGGTAATCGTTCCGAAGAGCCTTGGAGAGACTGGTTGGCGGGCTCATCGTGAGAGGCGCAGAAACGATCGATGGAAGCATTTGTAAGAGGCGCAATGGGGTTGCCTGTTTGTGAGAAGGGCATATGCGAATCTGATCGATTTGAGACACTACGACTCATGGGTAGAGCTAAACCCGATTGCTGAGAAAGGGCTCTCCGCTCGCGTTTATAGGCCTGAAGACCGATATGGCGTTCCTGTGTTGCAGCGTTAGACGAGGAAGACGGCGCGAGACGTCAGGGTGCATTACCGTAATGGCAGACTTTATTTGTGTTGGATAGCTAACGGTAGACTTGCTACGAGAGAGACCACTACTTCGTGCACTTTGTACGCCATGGCTGGGAAGCTGGAAGCCTGCCTGGGCAAGAGAGAAGTTCTGGGCGACGTGATTTAGTATTGAGGGGTCCCCTCTGAACTGGTTCTGCACCAACTGCTCGAGCTGTGAATTCCGCGCGTTCACGGCTTCCAGCTGACGTTGTAGCTCCTCAACAGTTTTGGGGTTGGCTAAATTCATATTTTGTCTGCAGAGTTGGCGATAGTCGATGCAAGCTGTAAACTGCGGGGCGACAGAAGCGAAGACGGGATAACCTGGTAGGGAGACAAGTGATGCGATGCGATGCGATGTGAACCTGGTGTAAGCGGGATATCTGGCGATGGAGACACTGCGTGAAAGCGGGCAGCCTTGTCGAGCTTGTGGGTGTTGGGACAAGAGTAAAAACTGAGGCGAACCAGAGAATAGGATGAAAGTCCAAGAGACGCAAGGCTTACGTTTGTCGCAGGCGAACAGAAAAATGTGGAATAATGGAGTCGAGAGAGACGACGAAGAAAGGAAGGACAAGAGTGTCGATGAGATGCGGCGGGATGGAAGATTAATACGTGAGCCGGGATGGAGAGAATAGGCGGCCCAGTCGTTCTAAATGAGGCTTCCAATCCCCACTGGGGCGGGCAGGGGTTGTAGGGGTGGTAAACTGGGCGTAGCTGCGGTGTGTGAGAAAGGATCTCTGTGGGTGGGCTTATCAGTCCTGATAGAGCGCCGCGGGTCCCGGGAGTGGGCCTGTTGATGATGATGTAGCTGTAGCGTGCCTTGTGGTGGTGTGTTTCGAGGTGATGACTAGGAGATTGGGCCGATGAGAGAAGACGTCGTGTTGGCCTTGTTGTATGGCGATAAGTGGTCCGACGAAAGGATGGGGATCGATATTAAATGGAGGTGTCGAGAAGATCAATATGAGCATGAACGAAGGAGACGTTACTCCGTACTGCACGCGTTGAAAAGAAGCACGTGGAGCCAGCAATGTATGAAAAAACTACCAATAATAATGATGATGATGATGGTCGTTGATGCTGGGAGACTGAAATAAAGATGAAGGCGTGGGATAATAGACGAGAAACCAGAGTGGGCCCAGGAACTGGTAGAAGGAAGGAAGGCATCTCGAGAAACCCGTGACTACGTACTCCGTACAACAGCTCAATTGACAGCCTGGACAGGCAGCGTCTCCATTTCCATCACAGAAGGCCCGCCCACTAAACAAACGTTCCTTTCACAGTCAGCGGTCTTTCGGTCTGCTAACCGGACTCACTAAAGAAATCCAACCGTCGGGTTTTTCTCGTTGTAGTTTAGCTCATTTGACCACGTCGACCGACTAATAAAACACCCCGGGTAAAGTTGTCTCATCCATAAAAAAAGAGCCCCCGATAACTTCAGATTCCGACCCATGATCCTTGTCGCTGACGCCCGGTGACACAGTGGAGGTTGATGATGCTTGAGTTCCAGCGATTGGATGTTTCAAACTGGGCTTGACGCGGGTTGGTTCTTGGAGTGCCTTGCCTGGCAGCCTGGTCTGGCTTGCTGCGACCACTACAACCTCGCTCTCGCATTGCGTGTAGTACAGTTAACTTGTCACAAGCCTAAAAAGACAACGAAAGCCAGTTGAAACAAGGCATCTTGCTACGTAGAGAGGCTGAGCTGCGTTGGACTATGCGTTGTGAAACAAGTGCAAATCAACATGCTGTGCGTCTCACGTAGAGAATGCCCAACATCGAAACTTGTTCTATGACTCTTTTTGGACGAGACACAACGGCAAGTCGCAGATTCCTGACACCTCACGATCCATCCAACTTCCCGACCGCCATCTTCATTCCTAGGATCTACGTAATCAGAAGCACTACATCATCATCGTTCGTTAACTAAGCTGTGGCTTTGAGAAAAAAAGAAAGAAAATAAGGGGACAACAAGAAAGTAACGTGTAACATTCCCCGAAGCAAAACCCCCCAAAGAACCGAGTCTTTCATGACGGCATTCAACACCCAATATGCAGGGCATAGACTAGGCAATCGCCAGCAAAAAGCAAAGACAGCTCCAGGGTGAAAGGCGGTGCGTATGTGTCGGTTTTAGGTTCTGAGCTTTGGGTAGGATTTTTCTTGGTTGTTGGCTTTGCCGCAAGATGCGAGATGTCATCGTGGCGGCCAGTCACACAGTGATATCACAAAAAAGCACACCACGCGGGCACCGGGCGGGCACCAGGGGACAGACGCCAGCGAGCGCCGCCAGATGCTAAATCAAGTAAGTGAGCATGTCTATCATGGGGGAATCTGGCATGCTTTTGCGCTGGCGCATGCATACACGCTCAAGCAGTGAGACCTGAACGGTTACGAGCTGGATTATGAGAGGGCGTCATATTAGACTGTAACCCGCAGAGACTTGACCGGCTGCACGTTTCTGTAGGTGCGGCCTGTCTGCGGAAACTAGAGACATTGTTCCTAGTCGATGAAATGATACGTACGGAGTACTCACGTAACTACGTATAATTATCTCTTGTGTCTATTTTCAGCCTTGTACGAAGTAGAGAGCAGGGCACTGGGCAGATTATCTCGTAGGCGAGGCCGGGAGACTGCCAACACTAAGGACGGCGACGCTGATCACCATTACTGGGATCCATCATCGCAACTACACATGGCTTTGTCTTGAGCCTCTGCAACGGTTAATTATCCATACCTCTAGGTTAAGGAGGGAGTACTCCTTAGGTTTGTATATCTAGACTCTCTCTCCTGACCTTGGAGATGGTCCACAACTCACTCTGCCATTCGTCTCTTGACCGAAGCTGAACAGTTGTGGAACGATAGAAGCCATCACCAAGAGATCCAAAAACGTGCTTGACTCAAAGCTCCAACGGGCAATGCCCCTGTCCGTCTAGCGCCCACACTCCTCGTTTTAGCACCCACAGCGAGAAAACGAGGCAATCATCGAGACGGGGCATACAATGATTGGCTGTCAAACGTGGTCATGCTGGCCCACCCGCATGTTTAATTGGCTTCCGCTGTCGCATAGAGTGAGGCGGACGGCGCCAGAACTAACTAACGTTAGTAGACAGCCATGGGTGGCTCCCCCTTCTCCAGACCGACCTCAACGCTCAATACTCCGTAGTCAACCTACGGATAGTCTAATAGTGTCGCCTACGTACCTACATAGGTACGGAGTACGGAGTATGTTGTCACCAAACTGCTTCAGTGTGCTTCACACCCTCTTTCTCTCAGCGCAATAACCTCCTGCTCCCAGGGAACTTGGATGCCCTTGTATGGGCCACGTCGATCTCATCAGGACCGACTCGTCTAGACTGAATGATCTTCATCACAATATTGAAAGCATGACCCAAGTTGATTCGAATCCGCCCGGTTCCTGTGTCATGCAGCCCAACTACACCTGCAGTGACCGTTGTGTCTAACTCCAACTTGAAAGCTTGGCACTTCTCTTGTCGTGCTGGACAGTGGACAGCCTAGAAACGACAGATGTCTACTCTCTTGGGGTTATTTGATGCTGATTTGCAACCATCACCACCTAATAAAGACTGCTGACTCGGCCAGAAGGAAGTTCTTCCGGATCAACAGCCTGGGCGAGCATGATACACCCCTCCTGGAGACTGTAGGTGTAGGTACATATCGATCGGCTTCAGACAACGGTGAGCCTAAAAACCTCCTAAGCCAGCAAGCATCTCTTGAACCCCTTGAGCCTGTCCCACTTTCTTGGTGTTGGTTTGGGTCCCGTTGCCTCTTTTTCCTTGCGTTGATCATACAGGCTTCAACCCTCCAAAGGCTCCATTTCAACTCTGATATTCCGCAGATCATGGACGGATCTAGTCCACCGACTTCGTCTGCTGCCCCGTGCGGCCTTTCGCTTCAGACGCCGTCGCACGTGTGAAGGGGCATCAATGCCTAGGTGTGTTGGTTTGTGCTTGCTTACGACGTGTTGGCACTTGTTTTGTAGATCTGCGGCTCTTGGCTTGATGTGCACGTGCACCTCTGTAGACAGGCCTTGATGCTTGTTTCCGTACATTTCCACTGGGCTGAGTCAACAACAATAACCTGGGAATATGCAGAACTATCTCTCTATGCCTTTGACTTTGAAAATGGCTACTATCATGTAGGGCTTAACAAGCTTCATGTTATTATCTGCCAAGTCTTTGAAACCCAGTTCTTTTGAGGCTCAGGGTATGTGTCCAAACTACCCTACATCACTATCATCAAGACACACGCAAACCAACGTTTGAAGTACAATACCTTTGTTTGTGTTCATTATCTATGGTCCCTAGTGTTGTTGCCAGGAAACAAGCAGAACAAGGTAAGGAGATCCTGACATAAAGATGTGAACTAGTCGAAGGACTCGTAACCTCCAAGCCACGTTGACTAACTTAGTTCCCGAACTCACTGAGGGGTTCGTGATGCGTTGGCAAACCCTTTATTTAGTCAATTAATAAGTCTAATGTTTACTTGAGACGAACCAGACTTCAAACCGTTACCATTAGTCTTTTTTTCTGCCGCAGACATACTCGGCCATATTGGCCGGGATCCCCTTGGAATAATACTCCAACATCATGCCATGATGAGCACTTCAGAGTCATATCTGCCAGCATAGGCCAGCGACCATTTCCAATTTGGTAGACCTTCCGCCGGAATCATGGTCGGAGCTCGGGGCTAGGGGTCCGACGATTGAGATCGAAACAGATTATCGTGGATCCCGCAGTCCTCCGGGATAGGACCCTGCCCGTAACTCGGAGGTGCTTGACGCGTGTATCTTTCCCCAGAACTCTTATGGCCGCCGATTGCTCCCCGGAGCGAGGATGTTCCCAGGAACAGCCTGTGCTGGTGATTATTCCCGGCGAGGGCAAGTTGACTTGACAGAGCCATGTTGACTGTGAATAAACATTAGTGTGGTAATTCGAGACGAGTCATTATCTCCATCTCTTCTCCTTAATATGCCTCTCCTGACATGATGCTTGCGGGCTGAATGGGGGAGATGAGATGTGAGGTAATAATCAGCTGCTGTGCTGTCTCCTTCAATTTGAGTGTGGTTATTATTAGCTACCCATCTCGTTTTCGGCGGCATTACCGACGTCCGGCCCCTCTTAATCTCTTAAACTCCGTAGTCTCAAGTCCGTTGGAAGTGGAATTGCCCGGCGTTGTGCTCGGAGGCCCTGGAGGACCCTGCGCCGGTCGAAGGCCGGAGGAAGCGCCGTGGAATGTCTGTAGGTAACACCGGCAGAATGTCGGCTTAGTCACCCTTACTGAGATGACGCTCCAAGCTGAACTCCACAGCTCGGCCCATCATGACACCTCTCCCACTAACGTTTGGCAACGGCGATGACCAAGTGTTGAGCTTGACAATCCCGGCGACTCGCTGAAACTCTATGTGAGCTATCTACGGTGCACTACGGCATAATGCGCCGTTCATACTTGGCCCTACTGGCTGCGATCCAGCTCGTCGGAGCCCGCTCTCCAGGCTTCAGCATTCACGAGGATTTGTTGACATTTCCTCAGGTAAGCGACCCCTCGTCCCCCACGCTGTCCGCCATGGCAGAACTGTGTGCTCGTTTGGATGCTAAATGCCAGTACAGTTCGAGATCCTATTTTCCGAGGAATACATATCCGAGAAAGATGCCTACGCTCTCCTAGAACAGGGTGGCCAGCATCCTACCTACTCGGCCGACTTTGCGCAATCGACACTCGAAAAGGTTCGAGAGACCGATGGGCGCGATAACGACGAGATCAAGCAAGGGAAGACTGGCCTGTCGCATACATACGAACTCATGAAACTTCCACCCAACCAATACCTTTGCTCCATTCCCGTCATACAGCCTCCAGCGCCCGAGAACAAGACGGCTAATGAGCTAGCCAAGGCTGAAGAAGCACGGGAGCTCAGCCGCGCGACCACGAGCGGCTGGGAGCTTCTCACACAGCTTGAAAGCTCATGTCTCTACTTTATGTCTGGCTGGTGGAGCTACAGCTTCTGCAACAACCACGAGATCATCCAGTTTCACGCCCTCCCATCTGTGCCCAACGGCCAGCCTCCCAAACGTGATCCCCACACGGCAGAGTATATTCTTGGTCAGACACGCACAATTCCCGCAAACGCTGCGTACCAGGCAAGAAAGAATGGCGAGGAGGTACCGCCACCAGCAGAGCTGCAGGTTAAGGGCGACCAGCGGTATCTGGTACAACGTCTGGAAGGTGGAACCATTTGTGACTTGACAGGAAGGGAGCGTACCATTGAGGTTCAATATCACTGCGTACCAGGTATGAAGAGTGATAGGATTGGATGGATTAAGGAAGTCACTATCTGCGCATACCTCATGGTCGTTAATACTCCTCGCCTCTGCAACGATGTTGCCTTTCTCCCTCCCGAGGAGACCAGAGCGAACCCCGTTAAGTGCCAGCTTATCGTTGGTGAAGATGATACCACCCCCTTGCTGGACCAAGCCGCCCCCTTTGAGGATCATCCTGCCCAAGAAGTACCGCAACAGGACGACACAGCGGAGAATACACCTCTAGCCAAGCAAGAAGTCAATGTCGGGGGTGTTGTAGTCGGTGCCAGAAACGTCCTTTCAGGCGCCGACGAAGCCGGCAAGCCCCCCGCGAAGCTCGCGCCCCCGCGCAGCTACTTCTCCAATTCGAATACGGATGCGGAGCGCTTCATCGAGGTGGTGGCCTCGGGTAAATCCAAAGAAGAGGGTGGCGAGGTCAAGTTGTTGGGTAACGAGGAGTTGGAGCGTCTTGAACTTAAGCCAAGCGGAGTCAAGGAGATGTCGGACCGAGTGAAGAAGCTGGCGGGTAAGTATGGGTGGAAGGTGGAGCTCGTGGAGCTCCCGGGTGGCGATAAAGAGCTGAGGGGATATATCGATGCGGATGAGGAAGAGCTGGCCAAGAATAAGGAAGCGATGAAGAAGGAGGCTGCTAACGCTGGCAAGGGAGGCAAGAAGGCTGCCGAGGAGAAGGATGCAGAGAATAAGGTCGGTGATGCTCCTGAGGAGGAGCAGCAGAGGAAGAAGAACGATGATAAGGAAACAGAGGGGAGTGAAGAAGAGTTTTTCAAGAAGGACGAGTTATAGGACATGGCGTAGACCGTATGGCGTTTCGGGGAGATTTTCATCTTAGTGGATATCTGCAAACATACATTACATATGTAAGGTCGTATGTCCTTGATCGTTATCACCTTGTAGATAGTGAAAGATATACTGGTGTTGGGACTTGACAGCTCTAGATCGCTTTTGATACTCACAATCCAATATATCTTGGTCTCGATGGGCGGTACTGACCTGGTAAAACGACCTGTAGCTAATGGAATCTGATAACATCTCTTGATTATGTCCTGATGGACAGGCAGTTGCGAATCGCCCACTGTTGATGGCGGTTGCATATCCTGCAATTCGCAAGATCGAACCAAGCTGGAGGAGATATAAGTAGTTTAAGTTATACTGTTCAGCTGGTCAANNCTTTTATTGATGATTCTATTGGGCTACTTTGATCCCCTATATGGGTGCTATAAAGTTACTCTTCAATAAGTAGTTTAAGCAGGGATACAGAGTACTTTCTTTCAGCTCAAGACGTACGTAACTGACTATACTGAAGCGTGAGAAGTTATGCCGGCTAATAAGTTCCTCTAAAGTGCTTTGGACTATCACATTTCAACATACATGCTCAGCATCATGCTTTTTATTTGGTCTTTCTACTGTGTATACTAACTATGTAATGGAATGCAATAAAGCAGCTACCTAGAATTACTGTTCCTCTGTTGCTGCGTCTTGACTTCCAATGTCACAAGCAATACAGCCGACTCAGAGAGCCTCGATATAAGTTGCTCCAACAGTCTCTGCTACCACATACGACCATACCCACTGGAAAACTCGGGATCCCGTCCGCTCTCCCATAGATAAGCCAGTGAGGGGCGGATTAGTAGTTGGGTCGGTGACGACCAGCGAATCCCCGCTGTTGTATGTTTTTTGTTGCGAATCGTAATTTTTTTTGCTCATGGTGTTGTGGCACTCTAGGCGAAAGATATCTCGTACCCTGCATAAGCTGCTCGAAAGTGCTGGAATGGACAAATGCTGATGATTACTACATAACCATTGATAATAGCCAAGCTGATGTTCTTTCTGAAGGTTATATTACTGTGCAGTTATGGAAATTGGGATAGACGACGGTGGACAGGATTCGTTGATCGATGTGAGGACACGGTGAAGCAGAGCTATAAGAGGCAATACGTCTCGCCTATGGGATTGGCAGTCTGGATCTGGGGTGAATGGCCGTACGCACAGCTTTTTCTTGGCGACAAGTAGATAATATACAACCCTTCAAATAAGTTCTGCGCTTGGAGAGATGTCGCATAAAGCACTCAGATGCATGGCTTATTTGTATGCCTTGCAACAAAAGGTCGAGCGGTGTGGGAGCTTGGATGCATTTACTCGGTAGTCATCCTCCCGTATGAGCTGATCGTGGATAAGACGCCAAAAGCAAACTTCATAAAGCATCATCACCTGTTTTCATGACCTATGTACAGAAGTCCACGGTCTAACGATTGGCAAGCATCATATAACTGTGGATTTGTGGAACGTCAAGTTTGCTTGCGGCTGGTGGCGCTTCTGATCTGTCGACTGGCTTTGAGCCGTGCCGTTGGATAAAGAAAGAAAAGAGGCGTTTGATGGAGGGTTGGCTGAGCTGGCCTAGTCTATCTGCCGGTCGTGTTGAGGATAACTGGCTCTTGACTCTCGAGCATAGCTAGTCTGGTGGCAAAGATGAAGGCAAAACTGAGTCGAGGCGACTATCCACAGAATTTCAGTTTCAAAAAGACACTCCACGGTGACGCGCTGTGGATAGACATATTCGGAACTATTAGTTATGTAGCTATTCAGATTGAATAGAGAAACTTGTTACCCTACCTATGCTTATCTGCGCTATATCGTAGGTCAGCAGACCGCTTCAAATGTTTGCATCATCATGGGCTGCACTGCGTCCAAAACTGCACACTACAGGATAGCTGCTGCTATGAGGCGGAAAAGAGGCGGTAAGTTACTATTAGAAGGTGGCTGCCTCA
>JADDON010000760.1:0-15394 GCA_017140175.1 Fusarium staphyleae | reverse complement strand
GATGGGCATAGTAAGTCAATGATCATGCAACCATCAAGTAAAATAATTGAAAAGCATTTCTGGCAGCCAGCGTTAATACTTCCACAGGCCCTCATGCATTGGCAAGATAAGGAAGGTAGTGCGAGATCCCCGATCCAGCTTGCTCCGGTGGGTGGGCCCGGAGCGGCGGGGTTGGCCGGGTGGGGGTCCGCGAGGTCGGTGTCTTGGACCGGCCGGCTTACCGATGCGCTGTTTGACCGGTCTTAGCAGGTCCGGTGAAGGATACAATATATCGCTATGGAATAAGGTTGATACAGACCATGCGCAACGGACTGGGGTATGTGGTTTTGTAGCAAAGCATTGTGCAAGTCTGCATATCCGTTTCCCAAGGTCTGGCCATGAGTGATCGACTACTACCGAGTACATGCTTGATTCACGCCTCCTGGGCCTCAACACATGTCTACAGTGTCATAAAATCCTAGAGACTAACTTAGCATTGTTCATAAACTGCAATAACAACCCCACAAAAGCCATTTTGTTGTGAGAGTATAGGGTAAGATATCTCGAACGAGTCATGTAAACACCATTTGTGTGCATGCAACTGGACCACAGCCGTACGATCCATCTACATGGCGCTTTGTGAAGAGCTTCATCTGGGTATTTCAAGCTGGTCTTTCTGATTCCACAGTTAGTGAGGCGAGGACGTTTGACGGCCAGTATGTTCTAATAGTGGTTTCCCCAAAGTAGGAAAACCACAGATGCGAGTGAGGAGGTATAATCGTCGCCTAAGCTCCTAGTGCCTCAGTCGCAGATATGACGAGAACAGAAAGAAAAGCATTACGTATACTGAATCCTCCCGGAACCAAATCTCGCTGCACGTCCACGAGCCCCAGATGGCCCTTTTTCTCGTCCGGGGGTCACGGCAACGCAAGTTGCAACCGAGACTTGAGGTGGACGTTGACGAGACTGGGGCGGCCAAGAGGGGCTTGACTGCAAGGCACTGAATGTGAGTGGCCCAGATTTCGGATGCAGGTGCTGATGCAGACCAGATGCAGGACATGTCGAGGTATACATGTACCTGACTCCGTGAGATACAAACAAGCTCCCACTCGGAGACTTCTACTGCTTCATCGAGTCAGGTCACTACCGACCCAAATCAAAAGAGCCACGGCCGAATACCCAATATGGTATCCCACGCTTGCAAGCACTGCCCTCAGCAACAAGTCGCTGGACGTGGGACGTGGGTAATTGGACGAACCCCTGCCTTGCATCCGGTTCGTCTCGCCCCAGGCCAGTCCTAGACCCTCGCGAGAACCCTCGTCACTAACTAGTTGGAGTAGTTCCTCGAGAATCAAGAAACCAGAGAGAAAAATGGAATATTCCCATGGCCTCATAGCATCAACCAACAACAAAGGTCCTTCCCAAAGGCTAAAGAATACCCCCACCTACCCAGGCCGTCTTATTCCCTGACTCCTCATTGGCCAGACGTGGACGGGAAAAGTCCCTGGGCGACCGGCCCCCCACCTTCACCCACTGTGGCCCACTGATGCCCACTGGAGCCCACTGAAGCTCACAAAGTGCCCCTCCGCCTTGAGCCTCCAGGCCATCAAGGTTCTCGTTCTCAGCGAATCTCTTGGCATTCTCTTGTCCGTCTTCTCCCATCTCAACATCCCACTCGGGCCGCCCAGGGCCATGATTTCATCCGTCCAAACTATCGTCAACTTTGCAAAGGAAAGCAAAGTTTTCATCAACGGCCGGGCTCAATAACCATGATGGACCATTCGGCCACCTTTGCCCACCAGGCAACTTCCTTCGAGTCCTCGACTGACAAGGTTGACTACGGCTTCGACTCCCTTCTCGGCCACGATGCTTGCCTAGCACACGGCCTGGATTCACTCGGCACCTGCAACAACAACGAGAACGCTTGCCTCGATCAGCGCTGTTTCGAACACTATGGCAGCCCTCCCCCCGAGACCGCCCTGGACGTTGGAACAGAAGGCGCCGACTCTGATGTTCTCTCTCCCCGTCTTGGCGGCAAGCCCATCGCCAATTCCCGCATGTCCAAGGTCAAGACTCGTTCCCATTCCCTCGCAGCGGCTTCAAAGACCATCGCCTGCGCCTCAAGCAAAGCCCAGAGGCAAAGCCAAAGGCAGAGGCGCAAGAGACAGTCGGATCAGACACCGCAACCCCAGGACTTCCACCAGTCGCATCACATGCACCACATGTATTCGTCTCCGATGCTCCATCACGCCCAGCATCAACACCAGATCGAACCCATGGCCGCCCTCCAGAGTCTTAGCCAGCCCCTACACCACAGCTGCTTCCACTCGCCCATGTTGGAAACCACCCACCCCCCCTTGAACAGCTTTCAACACCACAACCATGACTTTTCCATGCCTGCGAGCCCCCATGATTGTTGGCCGCAGCCGATCGCTCCCGCATGGGCCGCCATGATGGGCCAATCCATCCCTGGGAATTGTATGACTATGCCGTGGACAAATCAGATGGTATGTGGTGATGCCGCTTCGGCCGCCTGCGATTCCGCTTGCGATGATGCCAAGTGTGGTGCATGGGACCACTGCGAGGTCTCCCACACTGCCGACTGCTGCTTCGATGACTCCTGTGTCGACCTCGAAAACTATTCCCAAGCTGCATGCTGCTTCGAACCCACCTGTGCAGTCCAGGAGCCATGTCTCGATGCCTCGTGCCAAGAGGCCTCCATCCCTTGCACCGATGCCCACTGCATGGGCACTACCGTCTCTACTACCCCGGCCTCTATCTCCGTCACAACACCCTCAGCCGAGCCTGAGCCTATGGTCGACGCCATACTGAGTCCAAGTGACCCCGGTCGAGAAGTATCTCTGGACTTTGACCACGCTTTCAGCCATGGTCTTGAGAGCTTTGGTCATGGCCTGGGTCATGGTTTCACCCACGATCTCCACTCGGGTCTTGGCCAGGAACATAACCATCCCCTTACCCATGATCATACTAGCCATGAAGACCACGAGAATGACTTCTTTGCAATGACCTCTCACAGTCATACCCCAAAAGCCGAGCAGGTTGATACGCAGTCCGCGTCCGAAAACACCGAGTTCAAGTGCCAGTGGCTCTGCGACAGTGGCACTCTTTGTTTGCAAAAGTTCGAAAATAACAAAGACCTCCAAGACCACTGCAAGAACGAGCATGTCAAGAGCCTGAAGAAAGGACCCAATGGGTTTTGCTGCACATGGTACGCTTGTGTGAGGCCAGGACCCTTCTCGCAGAAGAGCAAGTTGGAGAGACATATGCAGACACATACTGGATGTAAGTTGTGCCCCAATAGCGTTGAAGCTATCAAGCAAATGCTAATTCAGCACAGACAAACCTGTCAAGTGCGAGATCTGCGGCATCATGCTCTCTGCAAAACAGTCACTCGAGCAGCATATGCGTACCCACTCGGGTGAGAAGCCATGGGAATGCAAGTATCCCGGTTGCACGCAACGTTTCAAGCAACAGAGTGCTCTCAGTAAGTCAAGGAACTGCTAGGTCAGAACAGTTTGCTAACCTCACCGCCAGCAATGCATATGCGCACCCACACTGGAGAAAAGCCCTTACAATGTGAAATTTGCGGGAAGCGGTTTGGCGAGTCCTCCAACCTGTCCAAGCATCGGCGTACCCACAATGTCCGGGGCAATCATGTGTGCAACGTCTGTGGCAAAGATTTCCATCGCCTAGACCAGCTCCGCCGGCACCTAACAACACACGATCAGGAGGGAGGCCGTAAGAGTAAAGGCTCCTGATGACCCCCGAAGATCGCGAAGAGTGACGCAAGTCGTGCATACAGGTCGGATTGCTTCTGTATTTCAAACATCTGCATCGGCGTTTGGCGGTCATTGTACAGTTGGCCATGGTTTTTGGGCTGGCCTCGGCGTTTTTGAAAGTCTGCTGCCTCTAAGCGCAGAACGAATTATTGAAACGAGACAACGCCATAAAAGTAGACAGATACCCATTGCATTATAGACATCAAGAGAACATATCTCTCATGTCGGAGCATCGCTATCGCAATATCGTTGACTGGCTTGGGAAGAACCTAGCACTGGCCTGGCTCTTGATCCGGGACCTAGGTATATTTTCATGGTGCCAAGCCCAAATATTGTGATGATTGACCGTTGTGGTATCTGAGGAAAACTGAGATGTGCACTTGCCACAGTCCAGTCCAACTCGGATGTCTCCAGTCTATGCGCACGAGATCCAGGGTCGCCAGGTTCAGATCCGTTGGCATAAGTAATGCGCTAGTTTTCCAGCTCAGTCACCATGGTTATTTTGTTGTTGAGACAAGAAATCACAGGTAACTGGGACATGGAGTTTCGTTGTGATCAGAGGCCCTCGGAGGTGCTGTTGCGGGATTGATTGTGCATGTCCGAAACGTCTGGCTTTAGCCCATGTCGCAGGTCCAGGAGAGAAAGAAACCATCAACCTCCTAGGACAAGAGAGGCTGCGATGACTTTTGTAGGAAAGCGCAACGTAGAGGTTAAGATGAAGACAATGAAGTGAGCAGGAGACAAATTCTCCCTCGCTTTGGCTTGCCGATTGAAGGCCATGTTGTTGGGGCTATAGTGGGGTGATACGGATTTGGCCGTTCCGAGGTGCCTCTGCAGGCAAGTCGATGCGTGGTCACAAATGTCTGATGTCGTGTTCGTATGATCTCGGGGGATTCAATCATGAGGGAGAATATAATGAGTGAGCTGATTCGGGCGACCGAGGTTTATAGGGGATGATGATTGTAGTTGTCTCTCAAGGTTCTAAGTCCGTTTCCTGCCTTGGGGTTGACCACTTAATGTTAAGGCATCAATACACACTCCAATTCTGCAGGAGCAACGATGCTTCTCGGCTCCCGGCAGAGACACCCGAGTTCCACTACGTTACTGAACGCATCTGACGGCTTCACGACGAATATATAAGTAGAATTTGACAGCGTAGCTCACAGCAGCATCAGTCTTTTTGATCATGACCTCATTTTTGTTTTAAATAGGCTGTATGACCGAACAGCCCGTCGTGGACATCTCGTCCCAGAACGAGGCCCATACCGGGGAATAAGTTACAAGTCAGACCGAGATTCCCTGAGCCATGCGATGCAAATTTCGAAGCCTTTTGTGTTCAGAGAAAAAGCACGCCACTCCATACCCCGTTTCCCTTCTACCCAGATGTCCGTCTCACCCCAAGTCTTTTTTTAACTTAAGCCTGCAATGGATCATTAGTATAAAGCACTGCAACTGCCTGTCTCCCATAAGGAGTCCAACAGAATATCTCGATGGCTAGGGGCCGCTCCGTACCTTGATGGCGAACTTGCGCTGCGGGAAGTGAGTGCTGCGCTTCTTGGCCTTCTCCAACACGCGGGACTTCTCATCGGGGGATAGTCGGCGGCGGATGGCACGGGTCTGCTTGGGCCGGAGGTCGAGAGGGGCGTATTTCTTGTTCTTGTAGAAAAGTCGGAGCTGAGACCTTTGCTTGGCGTTGATAACGGTCAGGACACGGGCGATCGACTTGCGGAGGTCGTGGCTGATTAAGAAAAAAATCGCATTAGCTCGCATGATCTCGTCAGAGTCACGGCAGTTTTGCCGCAACCTTGAGGAAGAGGCAGATTCTCACATCTTGTTCAGCTTGGAGCCGGACGAAGCGACCTTCTGGATGCGAAGCTGACCGAGCTCGGTCTTGAGCTCACCAAGCTGCTTGGTCAAGTCATCCTTGTTCTTGGTCCAGAGCGCACCAGCCTTGATCTTGCCCGACGACTGCAAACTGTCAGCAATTCGTTCGTCTCATGCTGTCTGCGTGTATTGGGCTGCCGATTGTGCAAGACGAGAATTCGAGAATAATGGATCGGTCGTGTGTGCGGCTGATGGGGACATTTCGAGGGGTACTGTGGCCGCAAAGAAAACCGAAAAGGCGATGGAAATTGCAACAGGTCAGGCGAGGGCGAGAGGATTCGTACTCACCATCTTGAATAGCTTCGAAGTGGTGTTGCGAAGTGTGCCGACGAGTGATGTTGGAAAAATATCAGCCTCGACCGTAACCGTCCGTGTCGCGATCTATCGTTTCGTTAGGCAAGCACCGCAGAAGTTCTTGCCGAGTGAATTGCCCTAGGGCTTGAGTGGAGAATTTGAGAACATTAGCAATTTTTCATTGGGCGGTGGGATCACCCCACTATATCTCACGTGCCATGACCCGTGATATCGAGCTGGAACTATCTCGGGCGGTGTGGAATTCTGCCACTCCTCGGACCAGATGTCGGCCGGCTGTCGTCAGGGAGTTTGGCCACGAGCTGCATGATCAGCCAAGCTTGTACAGGTTCCCACCACAACACACCTCATTGTCACTCCCTACATTCTAGAGATCATGGCTGCGCCGTCGGGAAATCCGGGCTGGGCCCAACTGCGACAGCAAGCGCGAACGTTGGAAACTCAGGTAAGTACGAGTGGCATCATGCGCTGCGAGTGTTCGCTGACATCGCCCTTAGACAGAGAACCTGTTCCACACGTATTCGCAGTTCTCGACAGCTCCCAACCTTCCCCCAAAGCCGACAGACGAAGAGCAAAATACCGAAAACAAACTAGAAGAGCTACTCGAGAAGGTATGCTGTAGTGTTTTCTTCTTGGGTCTCGGCCATGCTAACCCCTTGCCAGCGCGAAACCGTCATCACGCAGCTCACTCGCATTCTCGAATCCGAAGCCACCACCTCGGCCTTGAAACAGAACAACCTCTCCCTTCTTCGCGAAAAGCTGTCCGGCCACAAGCGGGACCTTGCGCGCCTGCGCTCGACCTTGCAACAAGCCCGCGACCGTGCCAACCTTCTGACCAATGTTCGCTCCGACATCGATGAGTATCGTCACAACAACCCTGAAGCCGCCGAGGCCGACTACATGCTGGAAGAACGTAACCGAATCGACAACAGCAACAATATGACGGACAGCGTGTTGAGCCAGGCGTATGCCGTTAATGATAGCTTCAACCTACAGCGCGAGACGTTGGCGAGCATCAACCGAAGAATCACCCATGCTGCAAGTCAAGTACCTGGAATCAACACATTGATCGGAAGGATATCGGCAAAGAAAAAGCGAGACGGCATAATCATGGGAAGCTTCATTGCTTTCTGCTTCATCGTGTTTTGGTGGCTAATGTAAACCGGTGGATTGACTGCATCTTGTATAGGCGTTCAGGGGTATCAGCGTGGGTTTTATTGTACAATATGGTGGGGACATGGGTGTCTAAGTTACAGTGCCCTTCATTGACCGGAGGGGCTTAATTACAACAGCTTGGGAACCTCGAGATGCTGTTTACCCGGATGTTGCTCTTTTGCTGTGGCCGGCAGCGTAGCCTCCTTCTTGATCTCATCCACCAACCGGGATAGACCCTTGGCCAATCCCTCTTGCTCATCGGGGTGCGCTGTTCCGCTGCCTGCCCAGCGCACACGACAGTACTGATCCACCAGGAAGATGTAGCCGACCTTACTGTTGAGCAGCCCGATCGATTCGCGGATGTCGTCGGTGATGCCTCGGCGCACGAGAAAGTACTTGTCCCAATCCTTCTCGGGGAACTGCTTTCGCAGCGATCCCATAAAGAACCTCACCAGCCATGCTTTGCCCGCGTTATCCTCATAGTTGATGTGAACCAGCTGTGCGAGATCGGAATGCTGCGCTAATTCCAGGTGGAGCGCCGGGTTTGCCTCTTTGGAGGTGAAGGACTCGGCCTGCTGTTCAGCCCAGCGGCTGCTGAAGATGGAAACGACGCTCGCCTTGCCGGCGAGGAGCGGTGTGGTATCGCGAGGGTTCTTGTCCTTCTTGAGAAGAGTTTCGCCGTAAAAGTTCGGGAAGAAGAGCGAGAGCTCGGCCTTGAAGAGTCGAGGGGGCGCAATGAATGATTTACCCTCGTGGTACTGTAGATTGCCCCAGTCTCGGAAGTAGGGTCGTGAGATCTTTGCCGTACTACAGAGTGTCAGAAAGATGAAACTGCCCCAAGACACTGGAGGTAGTGTCCTTACAGCTCTTTTCGCCTCTGCAGATGCTTGTCGTAGTTGACAAAGTCTTCACGACGCTGACGCAACGTTCGGTGGTCAACGCCAGTGTTCTCGCCAACCTTGGGCGGAAGAGGCATGCCAATCGGCCGCGGAAGCGGTTTCGGCACGAACTTGCCCGTTTGTCGCTTGCCGTAGCTTCGGGGAGCTTCGATCGGGGCGCCGGCGAGGTTGGCCTGGGGGTCCATCGAGGCCCCGGACGCGGGTTTTTCGGTCCTCGCCGCTCGTAGAGCAGACGAGGTAAAGGAGCGGCGCGCCTCGCAGAAGAGGCATGCTAAAGGCCGGCGCGTGAGGCCTGAAAAGGCGGCCAGCTCGAGTCGTCGTGACGCCATGGCCGATATTGCGAGCTGCGGCTCTTGTTGGAGCCGATGTGTAAATTTCCTTCCAGGGACCTCGGGCCGGAACAATCAAGGCCGGAGTACGGAGCGGGCCAATGTGGGGGAGGAGCCGTCGGATCGTGAAAAGTGGGTGACAGAAAGCGGGAATCATAAGCCCACATTTCTATCGCAGTTCGATCGGTTTAATTTTCTTTCACCCTACGTCGACCGTCATACCCCAGGTTTTAGACGGCTAACCGCGGTGGCTTCAACCGCAGCATGCCCAATGCCGAAGCCAGCCAGGCGTCGGCTTAAACACTGCTTGCTATTTGCCATGACATTCCTTTCTTCTTGAAAAGTTGCTGGGCAATGTTTGCTCTTGATTATTCTTCCAGCTTCAATTCGTCTTGATCATGTTTCTCCAGCGTGGATCGCGAGCGCTGCAAAGGCAATGGAGTGTCGCCAAAGGCATGGGGCAGATGGCCAAGGCGTCACGGGCCTCGATGAACGCCTCTCCTCCAAGATGGTTCAGCGAGTCGAGGAGGTTACTGGCTGTGAAGCCTGTACTTCTGGCTGATATTGGTGAAGGTAAGTTGCCATGGTTCCGGGCTCAATGCGTATCGCCTCTCGGCAATGTGCCACTAACACATCCCAGGTATTGTCGAGTGTGAAGTAATCCAGTGGTTCGTAGAACCGGGTGCTCGGGTCGAAGAGTTCTCCCCGCTATGCGAGGTCCAGAGCGATAAGGCGTCTGTTGAGATCACGAGTCGATTTTCGGGAGTGGTCAAGAAGCTCCACTACGAAGCTGGCGAGATGGCCAAGGTTGGCAAGCCATTTGTTGACATTGATATCGAGGGCGAGGCCAAGCCTGAGGACGTTGACGCCGTGGCTAGCCAACAGGCTGAGAAAGAGGATGTTCCCCCGCCTCCTCCGTCCTCCTCTGCAAAGCCAGAACCGGATCAGACAGAGAAGAAAGCGCCCCAAGAAGCCCCCGTTGAGGCACCAGTAAAGGCCAAGGGCAAGTCGGCAAGCCTTGCTACTCCAGCTGTGCGACACCTTTCCAAGGAGCACAAAGTCGATATCGCCGATATTGACGGCACCGGCAGAGATGGCAGGGTCCTTAAGGAGGACATATTCCGTTTCGTCAAGGATAGAGACACTAAGGGCAGCGCTCAACAAGTCGCTCCATCTGCCCCTGCTTCTGGGGATACCTCAGTGCAGGCAGAAACAGTGGTGCCGCTCTCTAATACCCAGCTTCAGATGTTCAAGACTATGACAAGGTCTCTTACTATCCCACACTTCCTCTACGCGGACGAGGTCGACTTCTCAAATCTCGTCGAGCTACGAAGACGGCTCAACCGTGTTATCTCCCATGGTCCCCAGGTGGCAGGGCAGCCAGCCAAGCTCTCCTACCTTCCCTTCATTATCAAGGCTGTGTCTCTAGCGCTGTACCAATACCCAATGCTGAACGCACGGGTGGATATCGACCCCAACACCAGCAAGCCATGCCTGGTGCACCGATCACAGCATAACATCGGCATCGCCATGGATGCGCCGACCGGTCTCGTTGTGCCCGTGATCAAGGACGTCGGATCACTCAACATCCTGTCCATCGCGGCAGAGCTATCACGGCTACAGACCGCCGCCGCCCAAGGCAAGCTCAAACCGGCCGACTTCCAGGGCGGCACCATCACCGTGTCGAACATCGGCAACATCGGTGGCACGTACGTCAGCCCCGTTATCGTGGAACGCGAAGTGGCTATCCTGGGCATCGGACGAATGCGCACGGTGCCTGCGTTCGACGAGGAAGATCAGGTCGTCAAGAAGCAGATCACCAACTTTAGCTGGAGCGCCGACCACCGGGTCATTGACGGGGCCACCATGGCGCGGGCCGCCGAGGTCGTCCGGCAGATAGTTCAGGAGCCGGATATCATGGTGATGCACCTCAAGTAGTAGTTAGAAGAGCGTTGGTCGATGTACATAGCTAAGAACAAAAAGAGTAATAAATAAAACCCCGTAATTGATATGAATGGATCGTGGGGAGTGAGCTCGGCTGGTGACGTGGCTGTATTTCCGCCATCTTCATCTGCAAATGGCCAACACCGCTTTCATGCTTGTAGCATGGTACATTCGGTGCAAGTAGATCACGACCTAGATTGAGACAATTCTGCATGACGGGTGGGAATATTGGTTACCTCGACATGCTGGTATCCCATGTCTGCGAGAAGCCCTGTTGATCTTTTGCTCGTGACCTTTGTTATTGTGCATCTCCAAGCTGTACGTCGACGGAAGCGTTCATGCACCACCACACGCGAGGATGCTTGTCGGTAGCATTAGGATGATTATTGCGTGTATCCTTGTGTATCGAAATCATCATCATTGGTGAGTTTGAGATATCATAGCTGTAAAAAGGCAAGGTCGAGCAAGGTAGTTGCAGACCTTTCTCCATTTACGACCCTAATAAAGCAACGTAAGACGCATGATTAACGAACGCATGGCTATATTCAGAGCTTCCCACTTAGGGCCCTAGCTTATCCTGACGGCGGTGAAGAAGCAATCGGGTATCAAGTGATATGATGCTGGTAGTTCTAGTATTAACTGAATGCTTACCCTGCATAAGAGCCCCGATATGGAAATACAAGATGCTAGTTATGAACAAGAGATCCTTGCATCAACTAACTAGTTCCTCGCTTCAACAAACCCCATGCAATGGTCTCGATGATATGTAATAGCCCGGAGCAGACTGGCTGGGCGGCATGTCACGGTAGGAACAGATGGTGATGTTGGGCGTCAAATTTAGATGCAGTTTGCCTACATCTAATGAGTTTGAGGGCTGTCCAGGCCTAACTAACTAACTATCTGATAGTTATGACATGGGGGTGCAGAGCAAGGAGGCCCAAGCCAAGATGGGGCTCTCGGGCTCGGGCTCGGGCTCGCCTCACCATATGCCGAATGTAGAGACAGCAACGATGTTACCGTAGCCATGCGCTTTTGAGGCATCGTAGCCTCGGATGCAGATACCTGGCCCTGTCATCCCGCGCTCTGGTGGTCTCCCCTTGTGTGCGCCCTCAAGCACCGACCCAAAACCAAGGATGTCATGATCCCTTCCCATGCTCCTTTTCGACGATCCATGCAAGCAAACCTGGCAAAGCAGCCCTTCACCCCGCGCCCCGCTGAGTTGCCGCAGGCAGTTTATACAGTACAATTGGTCAGCTTTGCCCAGGCGACCTGCGGGGGCTGCATCGATCCGCTTAGTTCCAAACTCGTGGCTTCACCGTATCGGGGAGCTTTCCGATGTGCGGATCACCGGCCACGAGAACGCTTGTTCCCCAACGCCGTAAAACTCCCTTTGAAAAATATCCCATTACTGATAATTCAATGAATATAACGCTGTTACTCCTTGCTCGAAAAGACCCTTTGGATGCTGTAGACTGTGAGGTCGTGTGTTGTAGGTGATGGGGAGTGTCTATAGAGGCGTGTGCATCAGGTTGTAAGTGACTGAACAATCACATCGTGGCTATAGGTTGTCGTCGGCCTTGGTCATGATCTCCAACACGCTGGCCAGAGCATCCTGCTGCACCTGGTCGAGGGTGCGGCTGACATCGATGGTGATGACATCCTTCTCATCGCCCAAGGGGCGCTCGAGAATATCAAACTGGCTGTGGACCATATTGGCACCCATGTAGTGGTTTGTCCGCTGCTGGACACGGGCGAGGAGAACCTCCTCAGGGGCATCGAGGAAGACAAAGTGGATGAGGATGCGGTGGTCGTAGTAACCGGCGACTCTTATGACATCGCGATACTTTCGCTTGAGGGCCGAGCAAGTGAGGACGACGCCACTGGAGCCGTCGTTGAGACGATGGATGGACTCTTCTCGGAGGGCCGTGAGCCAGTCCCAGCGGTCGGCATCAGTCAAGGGGATGCCATTTCGCATCTTCTCGATATTGGCAGGGGGGTGGTACTGGGTGAACCGTGTTAGTGGTGACGCTATAGGTCGTGGGGGTTGCCCCCACGGGTTGTAAAGGCTTTGATTTCATACCGAATCGCCCTCAACATAGGGCATGCCCAACGTGTTTGCCAAATACTCGGCGACAGTCGTCTTTCCACAGCCAGCAGGGCCCGTAACCAGCCAGATGTGCTGCTGCCCGTTGGTTTGGTGGCCATTGACAGCAACCGAGCTGAGGGATGGAGGCGCAGCTGTCATTGGCGAAGAGGTGGCGGGGGTTTGGAGAGAGGGTGGCAAAGCGACGGATGCTGACGACTTTGACGCCTGCATGGGCAAAGGGGTGGAATCGTAGGAAAGCATTTCGCGAGAGTTATCAGTGGTGACTGGATCTCGATGTTGAAGGTGGTGAATGTCGAAGTAGGCAAGCCTTGATACAGAGCCTATTGTATAACGATACAACAGGTTTAGACGGATGTTGGTGCGTGAGAGACCAGAGTGAAACTCAACAAAGAGGTCAATGTAAAGCAAGACTTTTAAAGCATTAAAGTGAAGGTGTACGGATAGAGAGAAGTACAGATGTAAGTGACGCAAACTGAACAAAATCCGGGGCTCGGAGGAGGAGGAACAGACGGATCTATATAAGCTTGACGGCACAATGACACTTTAGGCTCCAGGAGACGGGGAGAAGACCGTGACAGGCACGGCTTGGTCGTACAGCCTCCCCCGAGCCTGTATTTGCTTGTTACTTTGCTCAAGTGACGTGGGGGGGAGCATGGTGTGTAATGCTTTAGTTAGGCGCCGGTGGGCCGGGTAACTTTTGAAAAGGGCCCCGGGGAGGCGTGGGCTTGCGAGTGAGGAGGGCGTGTGGGCATCGGCTTTTCCTCCAGAAGTCATCCATCAGTCTCTCATCATTGAGCCAAGCATCCTCCCCCTTTGCGAGCCCACTCCGCGGCTCCGCGGGCGGAGACTCCTGTTTTTCTAGACTTGGTGAAGAGGTGGAGTTGAGACCTGTAAAAGCGTGGGAGCGTGGAGAAGATGCCAGGGACCCGTTGTGGGTATCCAGACGGACAAAAGCTGGGTCAAGTCATTGAGAAGATGGTGAAGATGAAGTCAGCGCCTTGAACCACCCACTGACGAAAGAGGACAGGGGTGCCTCAGGTATTGTTGGCGAGGTCACGAGCCCTACGCTTCAGTTCGTTGCTTCCCCAAGCCGGAATTTACTTGGCGGCATTTTGATATGCATGATTAGGTACCATCAACGTTATGTGATGCCACACCAGGAAAATATGTCCATCAAGACTCAATCAGTCAATCACTGATCACCCCGACTCGAGGTGCGCATCATGTTGCGTGCAGCAGCGGAAACGGAGTACGTACACATGGAGAAAGCAGGGGCAACTCTAACAGTGATCAGCCATTGGATGCCGTCTCCCCCGGAAAAGAATCCATGGCAGTGGAGTTTTGCTTTTCCTTCTCGACCATCCAGTTCCCGTCTTTTTGCAATTCCTCTCTGCTGAGCGACCTGACAAACGCAACGTCTGGACTCCAATCATTCTCCAACCAAGCCCGGATATCCCCAACAATGTCCTCCCCATACTCCTCAAGGCCACCGCCCCCCCACGCGGACAGAACTTGTATGGGCCAATCCGCACTGTTTTTATTTCACCCGCGTGGCCCCTCCCCTTTGGAGAAACGCTGAAACCAGAGCTGTGACTCGGCGCCGATGGGAGTCTCATGTCCGCAGATCAACACACATCCGGCCCGACTGTACGGCTTCTGAGCTGCCACGGGTAATCCGACGCAGGTGTTCGCCAGCGCCCGAATGAGCTGAACCCCGGATTCCCAGGTTTCTACGGAGTAAAGGTGTGGCGGATGTGACCAGAAACACCACCGTGAGGTGGCCTCGATCAGTGATCGCCCTGTGCCCGAGGAGCTGGGTCGAATCTGCCGACTTCCATTGATAGAACGAGATCCCTCCCGATCCTCCTGCTCAGATGTGGCTAGGTCTTGGAGATGGCGTTCCCGATTCAACCGCCATTCATTTCCTTTGATCGAAGACACCGGTAGCTGGCCCGGCAGTGCACGGCGAACGAAGAAGGAGCCTTGCTCATGCTAGGATCAGGTCAAGCCGGCACGGCAACTCGCCTTCTCTTCTCGTTTTGGCAAGCGGCGCCGGACGGCCATCGCCGAGAAACTTCTGTCTTTGTCGTCAGAGACTGGGGCGTGTCTCCTCTCCTAAACCCCCGCGCTGCCCACAGTACAGCAAGGCACAGCCCGTTGAGCCGTCTCGGGCGGCTTTCATGATTACGACCAGGTAGCCAGGTCTAGGAGTCACGCTGGGCAGTAGTAGTGGTACGTACGGAGTAGTTGAGCTACAATACAGGGCTGGCCGGATCCTTGCAAGCCTGCAGATGCACGAGAGCACGCGTGTGCATCTTGTATCTCCCCGCATGAGAGTCAGCTTTTGAGCCCCAACAAGGGTTTCTGAATCAATCATTTGCACGCGCGGTAGAACATACTTTGCCGTGAGGAGGAGGACGAGGCGGACAAGGGGTGTCGACAGCCATCTGACGAGTATTCAACTCCGTACTCCCATCCCAACTCAGAAACGAGGCACAAAAGGAGAAGAAGCGGTAGCGTGGTGATGGAACGTGGGGGTCGCTGTCTTAAGCAGGTCAGGTGGTGGAGGAACAGGAGCTGCCCCACAAAGCCTCAACCAGCCAGAAGATTCTAACCCACTAACTAGGACCAGAAACAAATTCGAGAGATCGTGAAGGCAATACGAAGACGAGAGACATGACATAACATAGCAATGGATCTGGGGAAAGGATCGTTGAAAAGACGGAGCCGGCATCACTCCTATCACTCCTGAGGGATGTTACAAACTGATATGCTGCAGGTCTAGCAATTCGGTAACTGCTTCCAATTCATCCCCGTCTACCTAGTTTCGTGACGCATTAATTACCCGTACCATACTGTACATATATAGTACTTGCGCATCACATTTCAGCTGATTCGGCTCCGTAGGGGGAGCTATATCGCTTCCCCGGCCGGGATTCTTCAAGAATCCGGCCAACCACGTCGCTCTGTTGCCCTCCCACCCTC
>JADDON010000076.1:0-45257 GCA_017140175.1 Fusarium staphyleae | reverse complement strand
CCCTCATGGCCTGCTCAGCAGCCCTCCTCCTCTCGAGGCTCTCCTTCACCCATTTGTCACACGCCGCGTCGCCCCCCTCAGCGATCCTGCCCCGCACAGCACCCTTGAGAACCTCGCCCGCGAAGCCGACAAAGTTATGCCTCCGCAGCGCATTCTCAAACATCCAATCCCGGCGCTTGCGCTCCTCGCGCTCCAGCAGCTCCTCGTCGCCAAAGTCGCGGGCGCGCTGCCGCAGGTCGCGGCACATGGCGAGCAGGTTGAAGCGGATCTCTGTCGTGTCGTAGCGCGCGATGCGCCGCTGCAGCACCTCCACCACGCGGCTGGAGAAGTCGTCGGGGGAGCAGGCGCCGTGGGAGATGGGCGCGGGTTGCAGGCCGTCGAGCTCGTAGAGGGTGCCGTTGATGGGCGTGTAGGCGATGAAGTGGAAGGCGTCCTCGCTCTCGCCACCCGTCTTGTCCGTCTCGTCGGCAAAAGGGCTGCTGCGGGCGAAGCTGTTGTGTACCTCGCGGATCAGGTCCGAGTTGCTAAGGGCCTCGCCGCGGAATTCGGGCGGCAGCACCATGGTGAACTCGCGGAACTCGCCCAGCTTGTCGCCGATTTCGACGTCGCCTGTCTTATTTAGAAGCACACTGAGCAGTGCCTGCGTGGCGCATGCGTTCTGGATCGTCTGTGCAGCGAAGAAGATGTCCTCGGCGGCGGCTTTGTCGAAAGAGCCGTCACGAGGGCCCTCGGGTGTCGCGTAGGGCTGGTCGGTCGGGTACTTGAAGAGAAAAATGACGCCGTAGACGGGCTGAAGGGTGAGGAGCTCCGAGGGGTCGAGCGTTAGGAGCTCTTCGAACTGAACATCTTTGACGCCGAGGTTTTCGATGAGGGAGGTGAAGACGCCCTGGGGCACTCTGTTAGCTTCTTGAATGCCTACTGAGGTATAGACTCATCATACTGCATCGGACTCGACTGTAGGTTGCCCTGTTAGTAATTGTTTTACTCCTTGTAAGGTCGAGCGAGGTACTGACTGGTATTCCAACCACCACTCATGGCTGCGACGGGCTGGTGTATCCCAGTGCTGATCCAGGTCGTAATAGGTGGTTTTTTGGAAAACAATTATTAGGTATAAAGCAGTTGATCCGGGTCAAGGGAAACTTGAAGCTCAAATACTTGTTGCGCAAAGATTGACCGAGGAAACTTGAGATTGATAATGACGAGTTGGAGCTCCCAAGTAAAAGATGGTCCGTACAGCCACGTCTGATATCATCCGCCACTAACATAGGCGCGATAAGATAAGGAATTTGGAGGCAGCAACAGCTACGACATCGCATTGAACACTCCACAAGAGTCAACAAAACGCCTTTGAAAGAAAACACCACGGTCTCAAATCAAGTCAATGATCTATACCAAGCTTTTGCTAGTATATAACCCTCAATCTAACTAAGAGGTAATAACATATATACACAAAACCTACATATACTAACCACGCACAACCTCAGACTTGACTATAAAACCAAATAAAGCGCGAAAGCTCTGAGATCGCTTCTGGCTAAGGCTAATGGATACAAGGGCCTGCGCCCAGCTTCCCTCTGAGGAAGGCATCTTGTAAAGAAGAAGAAATGTCCCAAAAATGATGAAAAAAAAGGGTGAGAAACACCGCAAACTCCCATATCCTTCCACCCAATCCAACGCTTGCCGCAGCATAGCTGTTGTCTTAACTCTTCCACTCATGTCAGCATCTCTTTTAAACCCACAAAGGTTCATCCTCCCCGTTGTGCAAATCAGATACTTAAACTGGAATGAGCTGTTCCTGCCCTGGCTCGTTTTGCTGATGATTATCCTGAACTCCTTGCTCTTCATGCGTGTCTTGACCATGCTCTGATTGATTCTGCTGATCATCTTGGGCCCTTCCCGTGTCAGCTTCCTCCTCATCGACTCCATTTCCTCCTGTGGCCTCGTTGTTTTCGTTATTCTCCGCCGCTGCTTCAGCCGTCGCCGCTGCTGCTGCCGCCTCGGCCTCTCTACGTTCTCTTTCAGCTCGCGCCGCCGCTTCCAGGTTAGCAATATGCCTCTCTGCAACACCTGGCGCTATACTAGCCAAGAACAAAAGACTGGCTCTCTCCAAGCGCCGCACTTGCGAGAGAACCCAACTTTCTGGGCCATGGTGCTGCGCTACCAATCTTCTCGCCATTTCAGCTGGGTTTGGTTCCTGTCTCGCTTGGTTGTTGTGCTGCTCCTGGCCAGTTGCAGCCCGTCGACGTCGCGGTTGCTCCAAAGGTATCAAGTTCTCTAGGTGCCGTCCCAAAGGGCGCCAAATATGGTCGGGAACACCATTGAGAACGCCAGTGCTCAGAACAAAGATGAAGACAGCGATAACGATGATGGTAAGCCACCTCGACCAGGTCGCTGTAGGAGAGGTGAAGAACCAGACAAATAGAGCGAGACGGAATAGAAGCCAGATCTGAGGCCACAGCTGCATCAACAACGGTGGCAAAGCTGCTACCGGGGGGTTGCCTCGATGCATAAGGGGAGCCACGGCTGCCACCTGGTCCTGCTGAATCTGAGCCTGGTTCTGACCTTGGTTCTGGCGCGCTTGTTCTTGCTGAGGGGGCGTAGGCTGGCGCTGCTGGTGCTGCAGCTGAGGTTGAGGTTGAGGTTGTGCTTGCCCCTGGGGTTGAACCTGAGAAAGCGGCTGCGGTGCTCCATGAGAGCGGAGGTGGTGATGGTGATGATGGTGATGATGTCTAGCCCGCATTTGGGTTTGAGCGTCATGAATGGCGTTGCTGAGGACAGAAGGGTGTCTAAGTTGTGGGAAGCTCGTCTGGGTTCGAAGGCGCGGCGTATAGTAAGTCTCTGAGCTTGTATTATTGAAGAGCAAGGCTCGCGGGCCCTCGGGAGACGACAAGATATAGACCTCAGGGCCTTGTCTCGGCTGGGAGCTTCCAGGAGCGATAGTGCCGGCGAGCCGTGCACTTGAGAGATCCGGGGTGCCTCTTCCGCTACCAGCCATTGAGCCTGGAGTAGGGTATACAGGCGTCGTCGCTCCAGGTTGGGCCGAGGTGCGGTTGTGGAGAGATGTGCTCGAGGCGCTCCGCTGCATCGCACTGGTCATTGCAAGCGTGGCTTGGTTAATATCAGCGCTTCGAATGATGTTTTGTACGTCGGCCGGAGACATAGCGCCATTCCCGTGCACCTGGTGTGTAGGGCCCCCGGCGCTCCGAATGACAGTCTCGACCTGGTAGGTATGTCCGTTTGGTCCTACATGCTCGCGGTAGATGGTCTGACCTGGGGCAGGACTAGCTCGGCCGCTGTTGTCCGCTGCAGGAGCGTTGCCAGCTGCTACATTGTCCCCGACGCCGCGCATACCCATTTGAGCTCTTGTACGTTGGTTTTGATTCAACGCTCTCGTCATGGCCTCTCGCTGTATGTTATTCAACCATTGCGTCATATTTTGGTGTTGATGCTGGAACGCGGCGGCCTGTTCAGGAGTGTGAGAGGGTGAGGGAGACGGCATGCGTGGCTGAGGGAACGGATTGGAAGCTGGTGGCATCGTGTTTCTCCATGCGAGTCCCGGTGGGACCTGATAGCCGAAAGTGTGGCCATGAGCATGTTGAGCTTGCTGTCGGGGAGGGTTCGTTGGAGGAGCCGAAGCAGTCGGACTGGGACCGTGAGCTGGAGCAGGACCGGCAGCGGGTGCGGGTGCAGGTGCGGCAACAGGAGGCGCCGTTGCTGTGGAGGATTGGCTATCGTGGATGTCGCGAATAACAAGGTGAATGGTATGCTGTTCGGGGGTGCGAACCTAGACAAGAGATGGCAGGTTAGCAAGCTATGGTTTATAAGCAACGTTGGCTGCGTTTAGGAGCTACATACCGCATCAGCGCCAAAAATGTCAAGCAGTGTGTCCGAGTCGCGAACAATCGCACGACCGCGATGGATCAATCGCTGGTTTTCGTCGGCAGGTCGCAACGGCAAAGTCTGGCGGATCTTGTCCTTGAGCTGCTTAACGGTAGTGGTGGCAGCCAGACCAGGGAACAGCAAGGGGCGGTTCACGCCGACAGACGGGGACACGATTTGCAGATTGACGGTTTGCTCGTCGACCGAGGATGCAACGGCAGTTCCATCGTCGTCGGGCCGAGTACTAGGGGGCTTGGAAGCCATGATGAAGAAGCTGCTGGCATACCACTAGGCTGTAGCTTCGGGTTTGGGTAAGCGAGAGAGGATGAGCTTGGGCGTAGTGAGGCGAAATGAAGGTCGAGATGGGACAGATGGTGGAATAAGACGGGATGAATTCTGGCACGAAAAGACAATGTAGATCGATTATCGAGAATCCAGGCGACCAAGATCTTGGTCCTTGTTGTGGCTGTCGTTATGAGAGAGTGTGTCGAGAAGAAAAAGCACCGAGCTGTTGACTGACGTCGGGTGTTTCGTCTTACTAACACTGAGTAGGTCGCATGTCCTTCAGCTGAGAACGGGAAAAGAGAGTAGGGGCAAAGCAAAGGCGTATGTATGTATTATTGCTTAAGGAGAAGAAAGACAATAAGAGCGCAATGAAGGACAATGACATTTACTATATCGCCTTGAAAGGCGATGTAGATAATAATTGTTGTTGGAGCGATATTCCCCCCGTTGATCAAGAAGGGCAATGGTTAGGGTGGCCTTTCGGGAGGAGCCTTTGCGACAAGCGGGATGAGCACCGCGGGCAGTTGCGGTGTCGGTACGTATCTTTCGTCTGCATCACTCTTCTGATTGGTCCGCTCCGCACTACAGTACCTTACTGACCTGGAAAGCTTGAGCTGCTGGATACTCCTGCCTCTCCGGGATACGGCGCCTCTTGTATCCGGGCTACAGTGGGCTAACAACTTGGGCGTCATCGTAGTTCTTGACGTCAACCTCCATCTCGAAAAGCGTCGTTCTGAAAGGTTTCGCTCTATTTCGCACCGCGCGTTGCGCAACCAAATAGTGCAATTGAAAAAGATAGAGGCAGCGTCTAATCGCCGCCCTCGCTACTGCCCGCCATGGCCCCAACCCTTGGGCCTGGCTCCTCCCAGCTCGGCAGTCACATGCTCCGCTACTCACTCTATACTCGGGGTCGCTGCGCAAACTGTCTCTCGCCAACTGCCTCTGCCTCTGCACCTCGACACATGCTCCTGGCCTCGACAAGATCGCGATGCCTACCACGGCCCTCGCCCGCTTCCATTCGCAACTTCGCGTCCAATTCGGGCAAGAGACCTCGTTTCTCTCAGCGCCTCGGCGAGGCCATGCGTAACACCAAAATCCAATGGTACCAGATCCCTGTCGGTCTGGGTATCGGCTTTCTCGGCCTCGTTCAGTTTTATAAAGTCTCTGCCAGGGAGAAGGAGAGGCGTGAAATCGAGGATGGACAAGAGGGCGCCACGACACACAAGAAACGTCCTAAAGTTCGTCCCGATGGACCTTGGTACGCGTTACAGACATTGCCCCTATTCTCGATGCCAAACTGACTTGACTCCAGGCAAGTCCAGGTCATGTCGACTCTGCCCCTCAAGGCCATGTCAAGGCTTTGGGGCAGGTTCAACGAGCTGACTATCCCTTACTATCTTCGAGTTCCCGGCTTCAAGCTTTATTCATGGGTCTTTGGCGTCAAGTTTGTTCCCCTCGAATCCTCCCCAAGTAGGACATAATTGACCAGTGCAGCCTCGACGAAGTTTCTGAACCAGATCTCCATGTTTACCCTAACCTCGCCTCATTCTTCTACCGCACCCTGAAGCCCGGTTCTCGACCCCTCGATCCCGATCCGCACACCCTACTCTGCCCGTCTGATGGAAAGGTGCTCCAGTTTGGACAGATTCAAGGTGGTGACATTGAGCAGGTTAAGGGAGTGACCTACAGTATCGACGCTCTCCTCGGCAAGAACACGCCTACCCCCAGTATTATCAACGGTTCGACTTCCGACAGCGGCCGAGCACCCACCGAAATGTCTGGTGAAGAGGAGCTTATCAAGCAAGACGAGGACTTTGCACAAGTTAACGGTATCTCGTACACTCTGCCCGATCTTCTCTCTGGTACTGGAAAGCCCGGTCCTTCGGCAAAGGATCAGTCCATGCCCGCGTCTCCTGGTACAGTGTCTGAGGTTCGTGCTGAGCTCGCTCTGGGTGAGCGACCATGGTACGATCTTGTCTCGCCTGATAAGACCACTTCTCTCTACTATGCAGTTGTATACCTGGCTCCTGGCGACTACCACCGCTTCCACTCTCCTACCAACTGGGTTGTTGATCGCCGCCGTCATTTTGCTGGTGAATTGTTCAGCGTATCTCCTTATCTTCAGCGAACCCTTCCTGGACTGTTTACTCTCAACGAGCGGGTTGTGCTTCTGGGCCGCTGGCGGTGGGGCTTCTTCAGCTATGTCCCGGTTGGTGCTACCAACGTCGGCTCCATTGTGGTCAATTTTGACAGAGAGCTACGGACCAACAGCCTGTTGACGGACACGGCGGCCGACAGGGCAGCAGAGGAGGCAGCTCAGCGGGGTGAGCCTTATTTGGGCTTTGCCGAGGCAACATACGAGTCGGCTAGCCCGGTCCTGCGAGGCCATGCCCTCCGACGTGGTGAGGAGATGGGCGGTTTCCAGCTGGGAAGTACGGTTGTGCTTGTATTCGAGGCTCCCTCAGAGAAGACGAGCGAGACCACCAAAGAGCGCTCGGGGTGGGCTTGGGCTGTAGAGAAGGGCCAGACTGTCAAAATGGGACAGGCTCTGGGACGAGTGATTGAATAAGGAATGTATAAACAGACACCAGAGCGTAGGTCGAGCAGTTGGATACCTGAGAGATGTATAGCTGCTGTCTCAATAATCCAATGCCACAATCGTTGTACTATCACGATTACACTGTGAGTTGTCGGGCTCTACGATATAAGGGATGCTCTTTGGCTATTTCTGTCTTTGGTACATGAGTTACTCCGTACATGGGTGACAATTCAGAGATGCCTATGATGTAGTCTATTCAATCCTAGTCTATAGCGAGCACCGCAGGCTCAAGCTTTCCAGGCTCTTCGCTCTCAACTCCTCTAAAAATGCACAAATCCGATTGCTGGTCATCATAGCTTCATGATTCTTCTGCGGGGCAGGCCTATTCAAGCACCAAAGACTTTGACACGCTCCTCGAGGGGCACATACTCCTTCTCCTTGGGCTCGCCCGTCTTGGCGCCAAAGACAAGCTGAGCGTTGAGCGACCAGGTCGAAGGCAGCTTCCAAGTCTCGGCAACCTTGTCGTCGATGAGGGGGTTGTAGTGCTGCAGGTTGGCGCCCAGACCCTCGGCCTCGAGGGCGGTCCAGAGGAGGTACTGCTGGATGCCGTTGGTCTGCTGGGCCCAGGGCGGGAAGCGGTCGGCGTAGATGGCGAACTTGGCCTGGAAGCTCTCCTGGACGGCGAGGTCGGTGAAGAAGAGGACGGTGCCGGCGGCGCCCTTGAAGCCGGCGAGGCGCTTCGAGGTGCTCTCCCAGGCCTCGGGGGGCACGATGGACTGGAGGGAGGCGGCGGTGATGTCCCAGAGCTTGTCGTGCTCGGCGCCGAAGAGCACGACGACGCGGTTGGTCTGCGAGTTGAAGGCCGAGGGCGTCTGGAGGGTCGTCTCGTTGACGATCTCCTGGATGCGCTGCGGCGTGACGGGGAGATCCTTTGTGAGGCCGTAGTGGGTGCGGCGGTTCTTTGCCAGCTGGAGGAGGATGTCGGCGGAGGGTTTGGCGGCCATTGTGTATACGTGTGTATGTGTAGAGCAGGTGTTTTAGTTGGAGTTGTGTGTTAAGGCTGGTTGGGAGGCTACAGTACAAGTGAGTCTGCAGAAAGAGAGAAGGGGATGGCCTCGAATATATATATACACTAAACCCTCATATACATGCCGCCATCCCCTCAAGACCTGAGAGATTTCGCAACCAGTATTTCTCCACTTACACACACATCTTCATCGGACTGACTAATTAACGTTAATGCACCACGCGCGCTGTCGGTGGGATGGCATCAGTCGCGCGCGGCTAGTCGGCCTAGCTTTGTCATTCGGGATACCCGCTGGCCGTGGAGGTTACCCTGGACTTTTCCCTATGAATCAATTTCTTAGCATCTATTATTCGAATGTGATTTTCCACACAACGAGTTAATAGCTTGCTATTTCTACAAGCATACGGAGTAGTTCCTCTAATACTCTTCTCATAAAAAGCTCGGAATCTGCCCCCCCAAGATACCCTCAAATGGACCATTCGCACGTGCTTTACCCACAAAGTGGTGCCATTTTCGGTATCCATGAGATGCAGAGATTGATAAGGTCAAGAGGCTCGCTGACGTAAACATGTTGTCGAGCCTATCATGAGAGAGGAAGTGCCCAAATTGGCAATGCCGCAGGACATGGCTGTATCTTTGCTGTTGTATCTACTACTCCAATATGATAAGACATCCATGCAGGTAAAGAAACACGACCGCCCAGCCAGTACTGTAGCTATATTAGTTATATTCTAGGAAACTCTAAAGCTGTAAACTTTATGATTGGAGGGTTTTCCATTGAGCATAAACTACCAGATAACTCGACTGTGTTCTAACCCAAGTCATCCAGCATTCAAATACATTTATTCCGTACAAGTCATAGAAATATCGGCCAGCAGTGATTGTTGAATGGAATATCATCATTCAAGCCTATAAGCTCAATTACCCAGCAAGTCCTTAGTGGTCATGATCCGCCTCGAATCGCCACTGCGGGTATTTTCCCATAAAACAGTCTCGGGAGCGAGTTCCCCATCGCCAGACCCGAAAACAAACATACAGACAAATTATGCTAAACCCTTGTAACGCCCTTGTCCATGATCCCAACCGTCCTTCACATAGAGAAAATGCCAATGATGCCCTTTCTTTGCTTGCGCCGCGGCCTTCTAACATGCGTCGGCTCGTGAGCTCCCTCTCCACTCTGTTACACACAACATATCCTTATATGAAAACAAGTTTTTGAGCCCGCCTTGCTGAGACTTTTTTTTTGATCGTTTCGTCGTCATGTGTCAGTCTGACATTTACCAGGTCTCGGCAATGTACTTGCCCTCGTCCTTCTTGAGCTGCCAGAAGTTGTGTGCCTCCTCGCGCTCCAGGTTACCCTTCTCCATGGCAACGTCGCAGAGGGCCTCCTCGACGCCCTCGCCCATTCCCTTGCTACTACCGCAGACAAAGATACGGCCATCAAGCGAGTTGATAATGTACCAGACCAGGTCGGCCTGGTTAAGTACCTCCTCCTGAACGTACTTACCCGTGCCAACTCGGCTCTGCACCACGCGCTTGACCTCCTCCTCGTGGACTCCCCACTCCCCGCTGTAGATCTCATCTACGAGCGAGTCACGGATGCCCTGAAGGACCCAGACCTTGTTGGCGCAGTTGGCCTGCTTCAGACGGCGCTGCACGAAGCCGCGGAAGGGGGCAATGCCGACACCGGCGCCGATCAGGAGCATGGGGCCGTCCGAGTTGAACTGCTTAGCAAGAGGGTTGGCCATCAAGCCCTTGAACATGGGGATGAAGACGTTTGGTGCCTTTTCACCAGCAGCTTGGGCTCGCATGAACTTATGGGACTGTCGCTCAAAGAAACCAGAGCCGACGCCCGCACGGCAACCGCGGCGCCAGTCCATCGAGTCGTGGACGGTGACGGCAATCTCAATCAGGCGGCGCTGGGAGTGATCGCGAAGAGTAAAAGACTCGGTGGGGTCGTTGGAGAGTGAGTAAAATCTGGGCATGAGCTGTGGTGAGACGGAGAGGAGCTCATCCATGGGAGGATGTGAGCTTGGGAAGGCATTGAGGATCTGGGAGAGGGTGACATGGGGGCCGCTGCGGAAGTCAGACAGGATGCTTGCACCCTCGCTGGAGCAGAGGAACATGAGGATCTTCTTCTCATTGGCGGCAGCAGCGTGCTCGGCCATAACGCGGAGAAGCTGCTTGGTCGGGGTATAAGACTGGATATCGGTAGTCCAGGTCAGAAGCTCGCGGCGTGTGGTGAGGAGTTCACGAGCCTTGTCGTCACCCCAGACGGTAGGCCAGCGGCCCTGGGTGGTCTTCATCAGCACAGGCTTGTCCCGCTGGAAGCGGGGGATCATGAGAGCATCGAGGATGTCATCAACTGATATCTCGTCGTTGGGCGCCATGACACCAATGGCACCGCCGACCTTGAAGTCAAATACCTCCTCCGGAGGGTAGTCGGTGATGTCAAGATCGAAATGGTACGTGCGCTTCTCGGCTCCGGGCCCGGTGAGTTCGCGGGTATTGTGGATGCGAGCAGGGTAGACATTGTGAGGAGGATGAGGCTGGACGAATCGAGGAGGCTGAATAGAGGTGTCGACGGCCTCGTAGCCGGGGCCCGGGGCAAGGAACTTGTTGTGGGAAGAGAGAGACTCGGTATCGGAGCCAACGGAGATGGCCGAATCAGCGGGCGAGGTAATAGGTCGAGGAACCGAGGTAAAGGATACGGTCTTTTCAGGCATCTCAATGACGCCGGTCAGGTTGGTAGGGATGTTCTCGAGTCGAAGACCAAGAGACTTGAATGCATCGTTGTCAGGTAGGGGAACATCCTCATACTCGATGTTGGCCTGGTCACCCATACAGCAGGCGCCACCGCAGCAGCGTCCCACAAACTCGGCGGGGGTCTCGCCAGTGATGCGCTGGATATCACGAGCATTCTGGGCAATCAGGCGTGTGGATGCGCGACGGCGGCGCTCGATAGAGATGACGGGCTCATCTTCCAGAGAGTCCGAGTCGTCAGAATAGGTCAGTGAGGGAGCGATGTCGGGGACGCCATCAATGACCAGTTCCCGGTTTGGGGCGGCGGGGTTGACGATGCCGTCAATCAGGACGGGGGCGGCAGCAACCATGACAGGCCGGAGATGTGTGCTGGTCACACGAAGCAGCCGATTATTGAGGTGATGGAGTTTCGGCTGGAGGGAGGCAATTGCTCGTCGAAGGGGGAAAATCGTGACGGTTTGTGTTCAAGTCGACGTCAGAGAACCGATGGGCATGACGGGGGCAACCCGATTGGAGCAGCCTGTACTCGAGATGATGGATGTAGGCTGAGTGTAAGAGTTTAAGAGTTGCTGGTCGTCTCAAGACCTGGAGATGCGATTGATAAGATCGAGAGAGGAAAGGTTTATAGGTGTGTGGGAAAAAGTAATGAGGAAGGACGTAGGGGGCAAAGACTCTAATATTCGCGCCGAGAGTCGGGCGTCTTGCGGTTGAATTTTGGAAGGAACGCGCCCCGATGCGGGTTGGGGATGCTCGGCGGGGCAGGCGTATAATGGGGAGGGGTGTTCCTAGAGGCCCCGATCCTGTGGCTAACGGCGAGGTATCCTTGCTGGTACATTCAAGTTTTCTTTTGCCAGCAACAAGACACGAGAATGCCAGACAAGGCTCATGGTTTATTATCCTGGGGGCTTGTCAACACATCCTGTCCTGTCCTGGCCCTCGGCTGGCTGAATTACAACCACAACTAGAAGCCCATCCTGACCGACAGCTGAGCAATGCTTCGATGACCCCATGTGCCCTCCTGATTCCAACAGCTTCTCAGCTAATGCGGAGTCATGCCTTGCTCGATTGAGGAGCTCCTCCCTGTCTGTTCTCCATGTTTTCGCTGGGGACAAGGCCAGCCCAGTCAGCCCAAGCCCGGCCAGCTCCGGTGCAAGGTGCAAGCAGGCCCAAGACGAAATATGTACAAATAAAAACCAATACCCAACTGCTGGGATCGAGGGTTGAATGATGGCCTTGTCTTGCTAGGGAATTAATGGCCGCCAACGATCAGAAAGGGGAAGGGGGGCGTGTTTGCTGTCTAGTAATGTCGCAATTTCGTCGTTAGTTATCAATCAATCCTAATCAATCAGCCATACCTTTATCAATCGCTTTTGTCTCACTTTTTACGGATAGACATGGGATGACGGTGAAAAAAAGGCTGCTTGCATTTTCTCGGGTTCTCCTTCCCTTCTCCGGATATGCCTCCGAATTTTCAAAAGAGGACAAATAACCTCCCCCCTCCAGACTCACCAGACTCACCCACTAATTAGGTATCTAGTTAGTTACTGTAATGCATAGCTTGTTATCGTTGTGCCGATAAGAACCATTCATCTTTTCTTCCCTTCCATGACGGCTGATGATCTAATGAACGCCGATCCAGTGACCGGTCTTGTGCGACGCACCAGGCCCTTGACAGTACCTCACGCCAATTGGTCCGTCTCTATCGACCTGTTATCAATCAGCCAGTCGCAGACCACGCTTTGCCTTGACACACGCATGGACATTTCGCTCCTTCGTTGGACAGACAGCAGCATACAAGCAAATCAGGCCCTCGGTACTTGGGCTCGGCAGTATCCACAAAACGTCACCAGATCACGCAAAGCCCCAGCCTCGGCACGCAGTTGAAAAAGAAAACCGTTGGAGTTGAACCACCGTCATCGCTTCCTGTGTCAGCAGGGCAATCTGTCAATTGCAGCGTCACCAACATCAAAAGCATCACCACCCAGTAAGTATATTAGGAGTAAAAAAACTCACAGTACATAAGCGACCGCCAGTCATTGTTACGTGCCTAAGGCACCTTACCGGACGACCGGTACCGATACTGCTACACAGTATTGTCCTGAATGTTCGGCCACAGTATCTAGGGGTGTTCTGCGCCCTGTTAGGGCTTCTGCAATGTTTTTGTGTCAGCACTGTAAGCCAGGCTAGATACATACACGCCTCTAGTCAAGTTTTCATCCACAGTGCACACGTGGGGCTGTACAAGTAGCCCGGCTCAGAAGTGAACCCTTGCTGTTAATCAATCAATCAAGCGATAATCAGCAGAACCGCTCTCCTATTTACATACTCCGTACAAGGGGTCATGTTCTGCTGGTAGCGGTGAGGCTCTGCCGTTTCGTCGTCGTTCATTTCCAAGGGGCACCACTAACCCGGCTCAGATCAGGCCACCACGGCACTCATCATGATGTCCCGAGCCAGAGCCTGCAATTCCCCAACAAGAACCATTTCTTTGCACTCACCCAGTCCCCAATGGCGAGGCAGGGAAAAGTCAAAGTCGGCTCACTGCATCGTCAGAAGCCAGCAACAGGCCTAAGCCTCCGGTCTCCGTACCGAGCCTTTCCGCGGCCGTTCCGGGGTAAAGGGAAAAGCAATACCGTTATCATCCTCACAATGAGCTGAGCATAACCGCTGCTATTTTCTTTACCTCGTAATCGTATCAATTCCCTTTCAGTGAAGTCTCCCGAATCATACGGCTAAGGCCCCGTCAGCTACTAACTATGCTCTCCTTCTTCCCTCCCCCGCATTCCATCACTCCGTCTTTCTCTCGGTGCCTTGTTCTGCGTCCGATGTCTCGCTTTCCGAACCCGAGCCGGGGCAAGTTACCGTCTTCTCCGCACGTAGCAACTCCATGCATTATTTTTCATATGGCAAAGGAGCTAGGGATATGATCCTTTGGTCTGGGTCCTTCCCTGTCTAAAGTTTACAGTTCCTTCGAAACCATCCCTTGTTCTGTCGTGAATGAGGTGCGTCTGCCGAATGTCACATGTCTTCATAGTTACCCATCCATCATACCTAAATTAGCACACTCCCCAGGCCCTGGTAGAAAATCGTCCGGGATTTCTGGCATGCATTCGTAATTTCGGGCCTGGCTAGGTACATAGACGATGTACGAAACACTGCCATCAAGGTCTTGGCTTGTTGTCGCTGTCTTAGAGTCAGTCGCTTCTGTTGACAGCGAGACAACCCTGGCTCGCCATCCGACTCTTTCTACATGGCGTGACTTTGGCAATGTCAGTCACTTGATTTCACTTGTTGGTCTCTTCTTCACAGTACTCCGTACTCCCCAGCCTTCTGTCCAATTTGCGTTTTTTATTAATCTGCAAAGGTTCATTAGCACTGTCTAGTCTTGTCGCCAGTGCAGCGGCGCTCTTGCCTGTTTTCTCAAGGTTCAGACGGGGAGGCTCCCGTCCAATCGGATCGCTCCAATCGTTTCAGCCTTGACCATCTCCTGTTTTTATCAGATTCAATCAAGGCTGGTAGGCTGGGAGGCAAGGGGTCACAACATCTTATCAATCCAATCTAATCTCGGAGCTCGTGTAGGATGGTGGGCTTGAGCCCAGCAATGACGATCATCTTCGATACACTGGTTCACCGACTTCGGAATCATGTCTGACGCTATGTTGTTTCAGGGATATCTTTGCCCAACACTCCCTATTTGCAGCTTCGAATCTTCCCGGTGCCCCCAGGTATGTATGTACTCATCGCCAGTGCTTCTGCATCTCGGCATCGAGCAACGCTGCAGCTGCATTGTGAGATAGACGCGGCATTGGAGAAACATTGTGCGCCACGGATTGCAGTTAGATAATGCCGCTTAGGGCTGATCGATGGTGGTCTATGACATCTCACACCTCCCCTATCCCAGGCTCCCAACGTCAACCAGCCCTTAAGGATCCCTCTCACCGACAGACTCGCGTTACGAGGTTAAAGGACGCCGCTGTTTGAGCAAGGATGGCAGGAAATTGACTGCTCCTGCTCAACATTGTTAGCACCGTCCATCAGTCCCACCAAAGGACGATGCCGGCCTCACATCTGGCCCAGGCCAACGGGTCGGGCGATAGGCCACGATCTGATAAGATAGAATGGAATTGTGCTTTTGTGGAGAGACGGCGCTGTTCCTTAATAGAGTATCCGCTCCCTATGCCAGGGTAGGGGTGGTTCCTGTCAACAAAATCCCCTAGCGCAGCGATTCGATGGTTTGGTAGCAGCTCTTATTCGTGTTCCCAATGTACGAAGTCATGTACTCTTCTCTTCCTTGAACCTTCCCTTGCCAAAGTCGTCGCGTCGCAAGAAAGAAACCGGACCCAACCCGCCGCCACCATTGTGTGCCCCTTTACCAGACCTGAAAATCCATCTGCTGGACCCGAGCCTGCCCGTCATCGCCCTGCTGCCGCTCTAGACGTTGGCGTTGCTGCTGCTGCTGTGTCACTGCTGTCTTGGTCGCCGCCGCCTGCCGCTCTTCATCTTCTTTCACATCCAAGTACAGCAGCTTAATCCGGATGGCCCCAGTTGTCTTTCCGTCGCTGCGCAGACTCTGCCATTCACCTAGCTCTGGCAAACGTCCTTTGAGCACCAACTCGCAAAGGTCGATGTGTAGCTCACCAACTAGCTCTAGCATCTGGGCTCCCCATACGGATAGTCTCATATGATAGAACATGGGTGAATCATGCACCTGGAATCGGAATTCCTCGTTCCTAGTCTAGATCAGCGACCATCCACCATTCGCTATTCCAGAAGGGCCAGGGTCCAGTGCAAATCAGGGCGCAGGACTGGGGCACCTCCACTACTTGCGTGCCTTAGATCGAGGACTTATTGACTCACCATATCGGCTTCGGTGTCGCTCTCCTAATCGGCTGGCTTCGCTGAACATCGTGGCCATACCAGAGCACGCATGTCAGTCCCAATTTATCGTTATTTAAGTCTGCTCCGCGGATTGCCACGACGAGACGTTTTGAGCTTCGGATGCTGGGTACGACACCCTCTTCAATAGGTAAGGGTGTCTTGTCCGGTACAGAGGTTGGTCGGTCTGGACCTAGGAGCTCCGCCGATACCTTGCTTCGTCTCTTACCCGCTAGTACCTGGCTAGCCACAGAGCCAACCACTCCGTCAGTTGTATACCGACTGTGCCTCGGAGCTGCCAGCGTCGCGGGTCGCGGAATACTTGAGTCGTATCCGGAATCAAGACTGCTCAGTCCCGATGCCAATTTCATTGGAGAGACGCAATCAAAGGGATCGCTCGTCTGTCTTCTAGTCAAGGACTTGGCGATGGGGATTGGCGTAGCTGCCCGGTCCTGCGTATCGTCTTTCGACACAAGGTTGCAGGACTTGACGTAACCCACAAACTGGGTCGCTAGATGGTCTGGCAGCATGTTCCACAAGACGACGGGCACAGACAGCAGCATAAGTGTTGAGTAGCTACGGTACACGCCCTCGATGCTCACATACTTTGCTAATAGTGGAAATTGTTTCAACCATCGGGCGCAACTCGTGGCATCCAAGACTTGATCCTCTTCCAGCGCCACACTCAAGAGAACGTGTGGAGCCGATCTCTGTCCATTGCCGTCCATAGTCAATAGGGCTTGGATGCGGTCCTCGCTCGAGATGTAACTGTCTGATTGAACTTTGTCCGAGAGATTACCGGGAACGGACCCGGGTGCGGCCTGTGACGATGATAGAGATGAAGACTCTCCCTCAAACATTCGGCCCAATATGATAGAGGCTATATGTGGATCGGGTGTCGAGACAATATAAGCAGGCGTTTTCCTCGACTCGATCAAGGTTCCTTGAGATGACCGATGAGGTTGCGCATGCTTGAGCCGAGTCAAGATCTCGCTATGCAGCATTGTGGCGGAGAAGGGGATTTGCGCGGCCCATTCCTTCATTACCTCGATCAGCGTATGGGTGAATGACTGTGCCCCCGGACGTGGTGCCCAGGTCTCAAATCCGCAAGCCGCGATTGTCTCTTTGATGTTGGTCGGCCGTTCAGTGAGCGGAGCGGCACTGGCCCCAGAGCAACAGTCGAGAAGTGATAGGACGTCGCACTTGGCCATCTCGAAGAGGGTTTGGATGGCGGACCATTCCACAGTGGCATATGTTTTGTCTCTCTTGCTATAGAGCAGTCAGCCTATGTTCATATCCATGGTGTCTGCTCTTACCATGACCATGTTGACTGCCTCGCCTTGTTAATGACCCCATGTCCGCCGTAATAAACAATGAGGAGAGTGTCCTCCTTTTCGTGCTCTTCGACGAAGCTGAGGGCCTTGTGGTTGAGTTTGCGGTGCGAGTTTTGGGTTGGGATGAGGAACTGTTCAGCTGTAAACCCATACAAATCCCGAAATACCTTGTGTAGCTCGTTGAGCTCCCACTCAACTTCGAGTTCATCCTCTTCCCACCGGATTAACAGAACGTTGACTTCCTTGTATCGAGAGTAGGCCGAATTAGGAAAGACCCTATTAAGAGACTGGGCTGTGTGAGTATACAATTGTACCTCGGAGAGCAGGCCCGGAAATTACCAGCTGAAGGTCTTGGACGAAGCGTTGGAGGTTGTCCATGTGGTGATGCGACTTTGTCGTATCGTGGGTCGGAGGTAGAGAGACATTGGAAGTAAGAGACAGCGAAGTGTGCGAAGACACTCCAGAAGGCTGCTATGTGAGTCAGGAAGAAACACTTCGGACTCGCTGCGCTGACACTCACCACATAAGGGCTCGATGTGCTTCCACTGACGGAGCTCTGTAACCCTGGGGCATCCACGTCTTGGAAACTGGCACCGATCCCTTGAAAATTCGACATTATCAAACTCGCGATATGGCAGCTGGAACCAAAGTGTGGTGAAAACAATAGCATATGATTTGTGACGACGACTGTTGGAAATGGCATATGTATTTGACCTGGGATATAAGAATCCGACCAAGCTCAACACCCAAGCAGCCGTGACAGCCTCCTCAACAATCCCGAGACCCCAGGAAGGGGAAGAAAATTTTTCATTCTGCAGCTGGTTCCCTCTTCGCTGCTCTGATTTCGGTCATAATGATAGACAAGTCGATTATTGCCTGACTGACCTTGCAGTTGACAAGTGGCCTTGGTTGCCTCTCTTCAGGTGGCTGCACTTCTGGTAAGGCAGACAGAAGATGTGTTGGGCACTTTATTCGACCAAAAAGGTGACCAGGGACTAGTGACCAGTTAAGAGCAGGGTTCCCCGAGGATGATATGAAAACTTTTTCATTGACGGGCGTCTGGGGTAAGCATATGCAATGGTGGTTGGACATTTTAATGTTTACTCTGGGTTGAAACTGCAGATGGCATCATGTCAGCCAGGAACCGTGTGGGGTCGCCGCGGGAGAGGAGAAGCAGATCGGGTCGAGGAACGGTTGTGCGAAACGGGCGAACCAGTGTGGTGTGGTATTAATAGTAGTGTAAACTGAAACTCATGGAGCCGATGGCTGGACTCTGTAGGTGGTGTCAGGGCAGCAAACCAAGTTGAGTTGAGCCATGACTCTGTTGAAAGGCCGGTGGAAGAGCTGGCATTGGAGAGGGAAAGCATCGACTTTGGTATGCGTGAGCGGACAGTTCACTGCGCTGTTTGTCACTGACTTGTGAAGCCTGACGATTCAGAGCTGGAGCTTGATGCTTTCGTTCCTTGACCATTTGAAACTTATCATCGTTACCAACCGACATCGCCTAACATAGCGAGGCATCATCAATCATCGAGATTGCCCCGATAAGAAAGTGTAAAAACCCGTTTCAGGCCCTTTTCACTTATACCCACTATGAAGGGCGGCCGCTCGTGTGCCTGATTTCTTCATCTTGGCCAAGATGAACCTATTATTAGGAGCCACGCGATAGCCCAGTGATGGTGCACATTTGATGGCTGCAAACTGCATAGCAGATTACCATAAAGACATGGCGCCACGGACCTCGAGCCCCCGCGTTGGGAGCCTGGGGAGCGTCGTAAGGGATTGTGACCTTTGTACGGAGTATGGAGTACGGTCTTGTCTCAGCGTGGTCGTCACCTGGCAGGAGACCTGAGCGTCCAAGTGAGGGGCTAAAAAAAGGGTTGCAGGTGGTAATCAAAGCAGGACGGTCTTTCGTTGGTCGCGAGGCAGATCCAAATGTCCCCAGAACTGCAGGGTCTTTGACGGAAGGCCATGTTTCCGCTGCTGGGCTGCGACGCTAGCGAATGGAAGACACGGCTTCCGAGAGGCTAGAGAGCGACAGGAGGAATTCGAGGTTGAGACACGGGATATGGCTTTGGGGATCGTGATGGTGATCTCACCGACAGTCGGCGGTAGTGTTTATTGTATTCTGAGCTGTGATGTTTTGAGGAAACAGGTATGTGTGAATTTCTATTGTGCCTGAGGTGTCTTTGGTCAAGGTGTTGTTGTGCTGGAGTGCTCTTTCCTTCCCGTCTGTGGTCTAAATGGGTTACTACGGAAGCACATGATTCGCCTTATTGGTGTATGTACGGAGTAACGTTATGCCAGATGCCAGGGCACAGCATCTACAGTGAACCTCCCATTCCATTCATCTCAGTGATCGCCAGCTCTGACTGCAACTCGGGCCGGGCCCCATTCATACAGTACCGTAACGTTAGTACTTTGCTACGCTACTCCGCCATGTGTACCGCGTTTGACACGCTGCTAGCACCGCAGGCGGCAGGCTAAGATCCGGAGGTGGCTCATCCCGAGAGCTGCACTCGGGGACCAACTTGTTTCAGTCGGGCACATGCAGTAATTAACTAACACGCTACGAGAGATCCATTTCTTACCATGTAACTTACGGTATGAATGAATTCTTCCTGAAGCGAGCTGAAGCCTGCTTTAGGCCTGCCCATCAAAAGGCGATGTCATCCCGCCCGTCTTTCCTTTCTGAGTACCAGTCATGTAACTCGAGGTTCTCTGTATAGCACAACAACTTGTTCACCCATCCCTGATTGGAATCGGGTATTTCTTGCTCGCGTGTTGATTTTCGATGCCACGAGTCTCGCCGAACGGGTCGACCCTTGACGAATGATTGGATTCCGCCAGACACCTTTCTTCCAACTTGGAGCAGCGCTCTCATACACGATACTGCCCCGTTGTCGACACGACTTGTAGCTTTCCGACGAGACGAATTCCTTCTACTATTTACTACTTTAATTCAACCACCAGTCCATCAAACACACGTCAATATGGAAAACATCTCGAGCCTACTCGCTTCACCAACGAGCGCCCAAGTCCAGCTACCACAAGTCGTCAGTGGAGGAAAACGAGCCAGCTACTACATCACCATTACGCTCGTCCTTCTAGCGGTATGGCTGTTACGGTCAAGGAAACAACCTTCCAAGCTTGAAGTGCCCTTCTATAAGGCTTCCAAGACGAAATGGATCTTTGATGCTGAAACCCTGATCAAAGATAGCTACATAAAGGTTAGTCTACCAATCTTGTTTTTTACTACTGTTAATATTTACTAATGTTGTGCCAGTTTCGTGATCGCGTGTACCAGATCAAGGCTACGGAGGGAGTGCAGGTCCTAATTCCTGCGAGTTTCGTCGGCGAACTCAAGGGGCTACCAGAGGATGTGTTGAGTGCAACAGAGGCGGTGTCAGATGTAAGTCCATGTCTCTCATGACATGTCACCAAACAGAGTATGCTAACCTACTACTTAGGCCCTACAAAGCAAGTACACCAAGTTCTCACCGGGCCATAACGGCGAAATGCTTGCACTGTTAGTGCGGACAAAGTTGACGCAGAATCTGACCCGGGTCATGCCTCGACTCAAGCAAGAGTTTGAATACATTCTTGCCACCGAATTCCCAGCCTGCGAGGATTGGACCTCGGTGAAATGGCAGCCCTTCAGCCTTCGTGCCATTGCTCGTCTGAGTGGCAGAGCGTTTGTCGGACCCTCCATCAACCGCAACGAGCAATGGATGGACACCACTATCAACTTTGCTGTTCATGTCTTCACAGCCTGCGTCAAGCTCCAGTTCTTCCCCGAGTGGGCTCGTCCCGTTGGCCAGCACATGGTGTCGGAGCTGCGCCAGATCCGTAAGGATATCAAGATTGCCAAGGAAATGCTCAAGCCCATCCTGGAGGAGCGGCTGCGCGATAGAGACCTGGCCGGTGGCGAGGATGCGCCGGATGACATGATTTCGTGGCTTATTGAAGCGTTGCCAGAGGAGGAGAAGGACGATCTCACAACACAGGCCGAACTCCAGCTGATTCTCGCCGCGGCATCTATCCACACGACAAACAACCTGCTTTGCGAGTGTCTGTGCGATTTGGCCGCATACCCAGAGGTGCAAGAAGAACTACGAGAAGAGGCATACCGCATTCTCGAGGTTGAGAACGGATGGGAGAAGAAAGAGAATATGGCCAAGCTAAAGAAGCTGGATAGTTTCATGAGGGAAGTTCAGCGCCTCCGCGGAAATATCAGTGAGTTTCAACACCTCTTCCTATATCATTACTCATCTAACCCAAACCCAGCATCCTTTATCCGCAAGGTCATGAAGCCCATCTCCCTCTCAGATGGTACCCAGCTCCCCGCCGGAACGAAGGTGCTGGCCCCACAGGCCGGCATCTCCCTCGATGAGCGCTATTTCCCTGACCCGGAGCGCTTCGACGCTTTTCGATTCTACACGATGCGCCAGGCCTCGGACGAGGCGAGCAATCGGTGGCAATTCACAGCCCTCAACGACACAAATATCAACTTTGGCGCTGGTAAGCACGCGTGCCCAGGGCGCTTTTTCGCCAGCAACGAGATCAAGCTCGTGCTGGCCCATCTGCTTATCAACTACGACATCCGCCTCAAGCAGGGTGAGGGCAGGCCAAAGGCAATGTCTGTTGTCATGACCAAGGCTCCGTCGCCGGACGCGGAGCTTGAATTTCGACGGAGATCGTTAGCAGCCTGAGTGAGGAGTGACATGAAGATGGAGAGCGGAAGATACCAGCATATATACCCTCTTGTACATAGAACAAGCATTGCGACTGTCGATATGTCATGACATGAATGATTCTAGAGGGCCTCAAAGGGCGGAATTCACTATTCCTACCATCGAACTTGGTGGTTGCTTGATTATCGAACCCACCGACTGATTTGTTACCTGCTACCGTGGCATTCACTCATATCAAGGTACACAATATCTGATTTAACGTAAACAAGAATTCCATTACCTAGTGAGAACTATTGTCTATACACACAAAACAAAACACGAGGACTCCGGGCGTGGCTATCGTAGTGGGGTATCATGAAGTCGTAGGCCGGACAGACGTGAACTACCAGCAGTTGACCTCGTAGCATCGTGCACTCTTTGTGATCCCGTGCCATCTCTCTCCGATCCATCATCAGCAACAGCGTCCGGGTGGTGATAGTTGCTGGTCTGTTCCTCACATACAACGTGATTGAAGATCCACGATTGATTTTTCAAACTTTTTTTTTGGGGATCCGTGACACCAAAAAAAGAAGATTCGGAACAACAAGATTGTTATGTACAGATCCAACCCACCCGGAACGCCCCTCGCCGTTGTTGAAGAAAGCCGTCAACCATTTTTCCCTGATGCAACAAGCTGAAGACGCACAAGAAAGAGTCCACCGGGAATCGTGGGAAGCCGGGGGAAATACGTATGACAAAGCAGACCATCTCTTCTCATCTTCAATTCCAAGCGAAAACACCGATTACATGCGACGTCGACTATTCCTTGTAGCGCTGGTACTCGCCGGCAACCAAACAATGGTCACGCTCGAAGGGTTCTGGAGAATGTTAGTCATGCTGAAAAGTCCAAGAGTGAGAGGGGACGTACCCAGGGTAAGCTGGAACTTGGGCTTGATGGACTCCGCTCGCATCTTCTGGACCTCGGCGGCAAAGACCTCGGCGGGAGGTGCAGTGCTGTCGATACAGTTGGCCTTGATGGAGATGAGGACACCACCACCAACCTTGAGGAACCAGTTGGCGTTCATGGCGACAATACGGGCCTGATCAGGCTGGGCAACATCGGCAAAGATGACATCGACCATAGGGACGATCATGCGGTAACGGGCAGGCTGACGGGCGTCCTCGACGATGGGGACAACGTTGGGTCGCTTCGAGGCCATGGTGATGAGGTCACGGCCGGATCGGGAGGAGAACTCGACGGCGTAGACGTAGCCGGTAGGACCGACAATGTCGGCGACGTGGGAGACGGAGGTACCGGAGGCACCACCGAGGTAGAGGACACGGGAGCCGGGCTTGACGTAGATCTCGTCGGCACCACCAGCGATGGCAGCGCAGAGCTTGCTTCGGAAGGGGTTCCACATGCGGTACTCGATCTTGGTGGTGGTAGTGGTACCATCGTCGTTCTGGACAGACTCGTCGACAGAGATGCGCTTCTCGCCATAGACGGAATCGCCAGGGGTCATGTTGCGAGTCGCAAGACCATCTTCCTTACCGCCGCGGACGACAAAGACACCGGCGTGACGGTGAGGCTCCTGAAGATGAAAAAGTTAGATGGCAAAAAACTTTGGCAAAGTTTCGTCTGGATCTCAAACGTACAACAATGACCTTGGCACCGCCCTTCTGACCAGGCTTGAAGCCGCCGCCACGGGGAGCACCGCGACCACCTTCTCGAAATGTCAGTCTCAAGTTCGTAGTGTACCGCGGAGGGGTTCAAGCATACCTCGGCCACCACGGGGAGGGCCACCGCGAGGAGCACCACGGCCACCACCTTTTGCGAAGGGTTAGTGTCAAGTCCAAACTACAACAAACGGCGCTGCGACAGCAACAACCGCGCAATTCCTCGTACCTCGGCCACCGAAACCACCTCGTCCACCGCCACGGCCACCGAAGCCGCCGCGATCACCACCGAAACCTCCACGGCCTCCACCACGACCGCCGAAGCCGCCGCGATCACCGCCACGGCCACCGCGGGCGCCTCCTCGAGGAGTGAAAGGAGCCATTGTATCGAATTGATCCCTGCTTAGGAATTGAAAGGGACTGAAGAAAGTGTGAACGACAAGAGGTCGTTGTCGTGAAGCGAGGCGAGATCGTCGAGAGAAGGCGGACGTGGATCAAAGTCCAATCTTGTCTTTTGTATAGCCTTGCCTGGGGGACGCTGGGCGCTTGGGATATCTCTTGAGAAAGAATTTTTTGAAGCTCCATGAAGCTAAAGGCCCACTTTGTCCCTGCAGGTTTCTCCGGTTCCGATGTGGCGCCGGGGATGGGACGGACTAAGCCAGGCGGGATGGAGAAAGTCACGTGTAAAGGAGACAGTCAGTCATGTGATTGAGTACACATCATGGTAAATCAATTCTTCTCTACGTGCACGACTAGAATTCGAGTAAGATCAATTGACAACTATAGGAGATATTAATTGAAGTCTTATTACTATTTTAGAGCTATTTCAAGATTTCTGAGTATTTTCCTTGATTTTCTAGGTCTTTTCTCGCGGTTCCTACCAGCAGGGCAGCCAAACCCTAAGGCCTCCCCCCCAATTGAGTAAGCGAGCTTGTGGTCCCTCCCCAACCTGTTAGGGCAAAAGTTCAGAATTTCTCAACTTCAGCCCGCCCGAACCCACGTCGTCGAAACCGTCACTCACACCCAAGTCGCCGAGATGGTGAGTACCTACCTATTGCGCGCCCCCGGTCGATCACGATGAATGAGAAGAGGAGGAGAATGCACACGCGCTGCCCGAGGATTGTCAGATCCCCTTGACATGAGTGCGGCGTCGTTGGTGGGATGCATTTTGTGTGGGATGCACATGTCTTTTCGTGATGGGGAGGGAGAATATTCGAACCATGGCCACGGCTGACTCTGTCTCTCGCAATAAAGGTTCGATACGCTGCCACCGAGATCCAACCCGCGAAGTCGGCTCGCGCCCGCGGTGCCTACCTCCGAGTGTCCTTCAAGAACACCCGCGAGACCGCCCAGGCCATCAACGGCTGGAAGCTCCAGCGCGCTGTTTCCTTCCTCGAGAACGTCAAGGAGCACAAGGAGGCCGTCCCCATGCGACGATACGCCGGCAGCACCGGCCGAACCGCCCAAGGTACGACCTCCAAACTTTTGCGATGGGAACTTTGAACGATCGAATCAAACGATGGGAGGGAAACGTGATTCAAGGTGGACAGAATGCTGATGGACCCCCCTTCAACAGGCAAGCAGTTCGGTGTTTCCAAGGCTCGATGGCCCGTCAAGTCGGCCGAGTTCCTGCTCGGTCTCCTCAAGAACGCCGAGGCCAACGCTGACGCCAAGGGCCTCGACACCGGTGCCCTGATCGTCAAGCACATCCAGGTCAACCAGGCTCCCAAGCAGCGACGACGGACATACCGTGCCCACGGTCGTGTATGTTTCTCCCTCCCCGAACGACCCTAAGCACGCAGAATCTAACAAGTGCAGATCAACCCCTACATGTCCAACCCCTGCCACATCGAGCTCATCCTGACCGAGGGTGAGGAGGTTGTCCAGAAGTCCAACGCCGTCGTCGAGCGCGAGCACCTCAGCTCGCGACAGCGCGGCGCCCGTCTCCGCAAGGCCATCACCTCCGCTTAAGGGAAACAAAAAAACCTTCTTCTTACCCATAGAGAGAAAAATTTAAGCGCTGGTTTGACAACTGGTTGTTCCGGGGAGAACTAACTGCTGTGATGTGACTCTTGTGACCACAAAATCGCACTCGAGGCACGAACAATGTTTTAAAGGTTTTTGCGAGGGCGGTTCGTGGCTTTTCATCTCCTGGTGTATGGCAGGCTACGGGTGAGCAGGGCATTTAAAGGGAAACGCATGCAAAAATTCGCAAGGCTTTCTTGACGAAATAAAATCAATCAAGTCCTCATGACTGCTCGTGTTCGTGGTGAATTGTTGAAATCTTAATGAGTAGCAACTGCACGTTACTGACTGACTGCGCTAATGACGATGAGTTGTGATCCCAATGACATCCGCATCAATCTGGGTTGTATGATTACTCTGGTCACGCACATGCTCCAAATATTATCAATACTTATATCATTCATATGTGGTTTCTTATATCCCAGCGCTGGGCTATCCTAGCGATTTTGGCGCGAACCCCGTCTCACCCAGTACAAACCTCACTGTTCACAAATACAGTAAAGTAGGGCTCTCCAACGAGCCGGTATCATGTAACCCCGAACCCCAATCCAAAGAACAACTCTTTGTGTAATCCTAGTCCTGTTTGCCCATCAATGTGCTGTAACCCAACATGCTGCTATCTTTGACAGCAAGAACCAGTTGATCTCGTCGCTTCGTGTATCCAAATAGTAGAGGAAAAGGCTGGATGAAAGAAACAGCATGATATATGTCGTAACAATGGACCAAGTGTCATCGTCATGAGGCCAGTCCTCACTCCAAGCAAGCCAGTTCCCTAACGTTCACCATCCGTATCGCTCATCCTCATCCTATGGATAGAGTTTCATTTTTCTCACGCCAATGACTCCGTGTCTCTAGCCTCGGCGCTGCCTCCATCGATCGTCCCTGAAAAGCGCCCACGGCCGGGATTATCGACGCCATCAGCTGCAGCATCAGATATTGTCTTCGTATCGTACACATTCTCCCACCCCGTGTCCATGCCGAACGCGTTCACCAGCTGGAACAACTCTTGGCTCCGAATATACGGCGCAACGCGGCCAAGCAGCTTATCACGGCATCGCATCATGAGAGGAGATAGGTCTTGGCTGTGCGGGTTTCCGTTGCCACTAATTCCTTGTACTCCGTGGGGCAGAATGCTTCTCGTGTTAAGAAACGAAGCATCAACCGATACATAGCCGCAAGACTTGAACGAAAGACACTTGAGGGTGTATTTCTTCTCATCGGAGCGAAGGTTACGTGTGTCAGGCACGAACTGGGCCATAGGGTCCGGCTGATTGTGCCACGGGGTCGCTGCATCACTGGAAGATCCCTGCTGTGCCAGTATGTTGCGGACTTTGATACTTGGAGAGAAATGCTCCATGATACCTGCCCACGAAAGCCACTCTGGCTGCTGAAGTGTCTCCGATGGTGTGGGTGATGCGTCTGGAGCTGGGTCAGTTTGAGCATTTTGAGTGTGTTGGGCCATCTGAGCCAATTGCCCGAGAGTCGGAACAGCCGGGGGCGCAATCTGAGCTAAAGGAGGCGGCTGCTGGTTTGGCGGTGGCGGATTTAGCCACAGTGGCATTTGTTGTGGGATTCCTGTGTGAAAGAGATTCAAGAGGTTCGCCGTGTTGGCATTGGGGTTTTGTTGAAGGGGGGCCTGGGGGGTGAGTGTAGGCGGGCCGGAGAGCGATACCGATTCCAACTCTAGTTTCTCAAGCGACGAGAGAGCCATATTGCGTAGTGTGTGCAAGAATACATGTGGAGACGACCAGCAGTTCTTCAGTGATAGATGCTTGATGAAAGGAAGGCTCAAGGCGTCATCTGGGTGAGTTCGTGGGCTGTCCGTTGCAGCCATGAGTTGTGGCCGGGGGAAGAAAGGGGCAGGGAGGATGTAATGGTTGCGCTGGTAGGTACCCGGCGCAAACTCACCACCACATATCCATTCGAAGTGAAGACTCTCAATATTGGTCTGGGCGCCGATGTAGGTATTGAGGAGTTGATACACCTTGCCAACAGCCTCAACAGGTGACACAGGTACATCTTCAACACAGCCAGGTGCCGGTTTCGAGACGCGTCGCCAATCAGCAATAACGCCCAGCGAGACGTTGCTGAGGGTTGGAAGATTTTGCCAGAGCTCGTGCCTGTTAAAGATGTACACATGACTGCTGGGAATCTTAGCAATTGTTAATGTTGTCAGGTTATGGAAGCAGTTTTCGCGGGCATTGTCGATCAGACCGATCACGTAGGACTGAATCATGGCCCGATGCGCCCACTCGAGTTCCAGCAACATTTCTTTCTGCGCCCTCGTAAGGCTGGACGGGATCAGCGGGTGGTTTGTGGTGTCTGCGGAGGGCTCAAAATCGGCGATACTGTTGTTCTGCGTCATTGAACGCCGCGCTTCAAGGCCGTTGAGTAACGATGCTCTTTCGTCGAAATCAATAGTGGCGAGACTTGTGCCTTCTGTCTCTAGAATCATGTGCACTGCCTCGTCTACCAGATCGTCTTGATACCCTGCATCGGATACCATCTTTTGCAGCATGGTTCGCTTGAAGCTAATGGGGTTCTCGAAAGAGGGCTTCTTCAAGTCTTTGCCGAGGCCATTAAGATCGGACATGGTCACAATCGGCTGCTTCCGATGATCAGGTTCAAGTCCCGCACGACGCCAATTTTGTGTTGCAAAAACGGGATGAAGAGTGGTAGCGCTGCGCGCAATGTGATCAGGTCCTGACAAAAAACCAAGACCGGCATCGCAGCAAAGCCCCAGATTTGTGACTTTGACAAGGCATTTCAGCGCCTCCTTCATGGCTCCGGTTTCATCAGCGGTTTGCTCAAGTCCCTCGAGGTCGGTGTAGCGATGATAGGTACCGTGTGGCCAGCGGTACATGCCCCAAAAGGCCGGCACAGCCTCTTGCGACGGCTTTATTGGGGGGTAAGCTAGAGTATCCTCGTCAAGTTCTAGGGATAGGGCGAAGCGCCATATATGCCGGCCAAACGATTGGAAAATGCGCATGCCATTGGAGAGGAGTGCAGAAGAAGTGCGCTTGACGGTACCGCTATCATCCCGGCCCATATTGTTGTAGAGCTCTGACTTGAAAGGAACGACGACATTGCGGAAATATTGCGCCGAGACCTTTGCTTCAAACTCCTTGCATACAAGGCGCAAACATCTGACCTCTAAGCGTGTGAGATGCGAGGTTATGAACTCAAATATCTCGACAGGCAAACTGTGCGCAGGCCAGGTTACTGAAGCATTCGGATAAGGGCGATCGCGCGTCTCGAGGTGCCCAGAGGGTCCGGCGGCCTCGTCGTCGGATGACGAAGGAGCAGTATATGGATTTGGTATATTGGACTCGGGGTCAGGCGGATCGGGCAACCCAAGAACGGCAAGCGTGATGTTAGCCATGATGGTAGCGAAAGAATTTAGATTCTATGAAAGCTGATGGATTCATCCAATTCGACAGTATAGCTGGTCGATTCAGGTTGTAGATATTGGTTCGGTCGGACGGAGTTGAGGTTGTCACCAATCCAAGATGGCGGGGTGTATCGGCGGGTAACTAACGTTGGTATCGGCACGAGTAGTGGCCAATTCCAAAGCCAAAGCGGAAGCCAAAATATGTTCGTTTCGTATCCAGTTGATGAAGTGTAGAGAGTATCCAAGAATGCATATAGAAAAGGCAATGCGAGTAGTTATAGACCGGCGGGTTGTGGCGAGGGGACGACTGGAGATTCGCGTACTACTAGAAGCAGTAACTGGTGAACAAAATCGTGGAAGGCGGGGGACAGGCCGGGTCTCCTGGTACGTGGTATGGTAGTACTCAATCGTCAAGCTCTTGAGTTGAGTGTCTGCTTGCGGCTTTGATGGATGAGCGATACAATACAATACAAGAAAATATGTAGAGGTTGTTGATGTTGGGAGTTTGGTTGGTGAGGTGTAGGTTTGGAGAAGGCCCGCCAGGGACAAAGAAAGTTGGTTGCGCGGGGGAAGGGCAGGCACGGTCATGTTCCGTCCCCGCAATAGATGGAGGAGCTGGAGGGCACTGAACCACACTGGGGAGTGGCATGACCTACTTTAGGCAACGTCAGCGCTGTAACTAGAGCCTAAAACCCAGTGGGGCCGAATCTCCAAAGTCTGGGTACCAGCGCGACAAGGCATTAACTTACTTTCACCATAAACTTCAACAAAGTCCATATCATGGCATCAATAACAAGCAGCAACTCATCTCCTTTCCCCGGTCCCAGCATAAGCGAATCTCGTAGGCATCTACAACTCCCGGGGTCTCTGCTGGGGCCAGCCCTGCATCCCCCCGCGGGGGAAAGGGTCCTCATCGGAAAGGAAGTGGCCTGGAACGCGGAGAAGTTCGGGGGTCTTGCGGGCGTCAGTGAGGTGATGCTTGTCAGGTTCAAGGGTTGATGCGAAGATCGAAAGACCAAGGGCATTCTCGTAACATGGCGCTCTTTAGTGGTGCAGAGTTTTGCGTCAACAGCCTATGCCAGACTCTAGACGTTACCGGGTTACAAAACACAAGAGGTAAGTTATTATTGAACCAGAACCGCTAAAACTCGGGACACTACATATACTATCAACAAAGTGCTTGCTTGCCCGGCACTGTACCAAAACTGATAAATCACGATGTGCTTGTCTATCATTTCTTCTCATCCAACAACAAACTCCTCTACTCTTCCTCGTCTTTAATGTCACCAGCCCAGAACCAGTATCTAGTCAACAAGTCAGTTTTCGATACCCTATAGCCATGTAGGACACCACTTACACTGTAGAGTACTCAACCTGGAACTCGGCTCCCATGCCGTCGCAGGTAGCAGGTGGACTACCGCCAGCAGTCGTAAGGCGGTACACCTCCTTCATCTTGTGCGTCGCGCCCTCGATGGTAGTAAGCTTGAGCCACGGCACAGCACCCTCGCCAAGCTGCCCAGAAGCGGCTGTCGACGGCGCAGGTGCGGAGCTGTTCTTCGCACACGGCGCCTCGCCGATATCTTGACCGGGAGTTCGGATGTCAAAGAAAGGGACACCGTCAGCGGTAAAGTAGTGGTGACCCGACACGGGGAGCGACGCGGCGCCGAGCTTGTTGTCGTCCGTCAGGGGGAAGTGCACGACCATGCCGGGGATGCGCTCGAGAAGGTCCGGGTACTGGGCCGCGACGCAGCTGGCGTTGAATAGGGTGGCGACGGCACCGGTAGCTACAGGCGCAGATGAAGGGTCGCTGGTGTCACACGAATAGTTCTGAGTGCCGCGGCCCACGGCGACGTGCTCGAGATATAGGCCCTTGGCTGGCTGGGACAGAGCTCCTCCGGGTGCTTTGTAGATGTCAGCAACAAATACTCATCAAGAACAGCTAAGGGGTCACATACTTAGGGGCATCTTGGCCTTTGACAGATCACAGACGGGGGGTTCTCCAAACATCTTGGCCGCCTTGACTTTGTATGCCAGCAAGTTGAAGTAGTCGCCTAATGATCCCAACGTGTCTATGGCTGAGCGGGCATCGGTGACCTTGACCTCGGGATATGCGGGGGCCGCCGAGGCAGTCGCCGCCAGGAGAGAGGCGAACAATGTTGATAATTGCATCTTGAGAGTGTGTTGTGAGGGAGTCGAAGTATGTGTCGATGTCCTGCCAAATGTAGGCGGGTATACTTTGAGATGAAGCACAAGATCCAAGCAAGACGAGAAACCCAAGCAACGTAGATAGATTCGCAGAACTCGAAAGTAGCCAAACCGTGAAGAGAATAGGAAATAGGAAATACTCGAAAGATACAAGGAAAAAGAAGGAAAAAGAGAAACACAGACAACCAGTGTCTTGACGGAGAAGGAAACAAGTGACAGATGCAAGAAGAGTCCTTTCCTGCGTCACAAACCCAAGAACCGTCAGAGACGGATCGTCTCTTATTATAACGTTACCATCTCTCGTTGCCCACGTAGTTCGGCGGCAATTGGGAGAGAGGGGTGGTCCTCGAAGTAGTTAGGTTAATGGGCTTGATTGGTCTCAGACCAGCCTCTCCATTCTGCAAAAATAACATCAACGCTCCCCCTGTCCATCCAAGATGATGGCGGTGGATGGTTGGAGCTGGGGTTGTGGTTGGTGGGATGCGATGCGTTTTAAGCGCCCGTCTCGGGCGTCGGCAGGGCATGAGCGTTTATAGATGGAGATGCCTCAAGGTACTCCGTACAGCTGTTTTGGTCATTGCCATGCGAGATCTGGGTTAAAGGCCGAGGCCTTTGCTCGGTGTTTCGTCTGCTCAAGGGACAGTTTTGAGATTGTGGATATGTTTTGTCTGCAAAGTATTGGAAGAACACAAACACATAGTTATGTAGGTAGTTATCCCAGTAAATAGCACAATATCTTGCTCGAATATACGGATACACAAGCAACACTAGTCCTACAACACATGAAGAAGAAGAAAAACACAACCAGATCCAAGCGCGAGCCATCATGTCCGATGCCACAAGAACTCTAACGTAATCTAGAGGCTCTTATTACACCCGCCCAGCCAAGAACCAAGATCCAGATCCAGACCAAGGGACATATTCCCTGCTTTGCCGCCGTGGAAACATATCCGCGTATGGCATCATGATTGGACCGCGGCCCATGTAAGTCGACGGGCCGCACGAAGCGGCCAGCGGCTGCAGAAAATAGAAACACACTTGGACTTGAACAAGGATGGGATGATCTTGTTCGATTGGAACGGGCTATTCTGGTACCAGAGACAAGCTCCAATGACTTGCATAAGGTAGCCGCGACTTCATCATTCCCATGCCCAAGGCTTAGGGCCTCTTTATACATGGGTACGTAGTCAGATTCTTCTGAATTCCTCGGCCACGAGGTGCTAACCATTCATTGCTTGAGAGCATGATTTATACCACAGTTGGATCAATAAAAACCCCGTACCTGTCATTACCCCACTCTCATCCCAATATTCAATACAGGCTTACAATGATATTACAATCCCACCATTCTCCCGCCAAGATTCGCCCAGATACTCCCACATTCTCCCCCCTCCTTCCAAGCCAATACGCAAAACAGGCTCAAAACGGCCAGGCCTACTTGGCAGGATCTTTAGGCGCCCCGTCTAGGGGACTGCCCAGTTTGCCCCCAGCTACTCCAGCTGCTGCCGCCGCCGCAGATTCGAGATGGGTGGCTCGCTCGACATCTGATGTGCTGAGCCAGTACATGGACATGAAGACGAGGAGGTGAAGCGCCACGCAGTATGCCGCAAACAGGTTCCGGCTCGTCCGCGACGCCAGCACCATGCGCGTGAGCGAGTAGACCGCCCGCTCTGGGATACTCATCCGCTTGTACGCCCGTGCAGACTCTCGGCCGCGGAACTGCGCAAACGGAGAAATATTGGACTCGTATGCCTGACGGTACCGGTCCAGCGTGATGCCGGGGTTGCCCGTCTCGCCAATCGATACTGTCGACGGGTTGGGGTTTGACCCGTACGCCGATGATGTCGCCGCGCCGCCGCCACGGTTGTAGGTCGACACGTATCTCGTCTTCTCGTACAAGTTCAGGTTGTCCTTCTGTAGCGCCGCTACTTCTTGGCGTAGCTGCGAGATCGACCGGTGAGTATCTGAGAGCTCCTGCTCCAACTCTCCATTCTTCTTCTTGTAGCGGTCGCGCTGCGCGGTGACCATGGGCAGCATGCCTGAGCCACCTCCGTAGACTCGCTCACCTCCTTCGCCAGTCATACGAGGATCCATGCCGCTGATGATAGATGATGTTGGCGAGATTCTGCCACTCTTCCGCCCGACTGTCCGAGTCACATATGTGCCAGCAACAGAGGCCCCGGATGGGAATGCGTTAGCGCCCTCTTCTTGGAGTGTCTCCAAATCACTCTCCAACTTCTGGTTGAGCTTCTGGGAACGCTCTAACTCCGCGTTTGTCCTTGACAGATCTTCCTGGAGATCCTCTAGGCGGCTTTGCAGGTCATTGTGAGACACACGAAGCACCGTCAGCTCGTCACCCAGCTTCTTGTTGCGCGCCAACAAGAGTCTCTCAAGAGAGTTACCTTCGGCATCCTTCTCCTCAAGCTCTCGAACCTCGTCGTCATCACCCGTAGAGAACTCGATGCTCTTGAGCACCTCAAGCTCCTGCTTCATATCATCGTAGTCGCTCCACTTCTGAATTTTGGCCTTCATCGCATCCCTCTCGTCCTTCAAAGTGTTCACCTCTCTCTCGATAGATCGTAGTTTGCCGTCCAAGTCTCGCTTGAGACCCTCCTTTTCCACTCGAGCAGCGTCGAGCTTGCGAATCATGGACTGGTTCTCGGACCTCATGCGCATATAACCAGGGTCGTCCTCGAGGGAGGTCTCAGGCTGCGATTGAACAGAGGATTTGGCCTGCGCCAATTCCAATCTCATCTGCTCGTTCCGCGCTTCAACCTCGGCAAGACGAGAGCTTGTGCGGTCCAGATCCGCGTGAAGCATCTCAAGTTCAGCACTCGACACTTGGCTACGCTGAGCCTCCTGGTCGTCACCGTTCTTGCCAAGTCGTTGATTAACCTCATAGCTCGCCCGCATCTCGGCTAGCAAGCGTTCTTGCTTCTCCACCTTATCCTCGAGAGCCTTTTCTTTCGCTTCCCAGTTGTCTGTCTTTTCCTCTAGCACGGCACTCCATGACGACTCCACCTCCTTGACTCGGCTCTCAAGGTTCTCCTCCAGCTCCTTTCGCGAACTGCGCTCGGTCTGCAGCCTCGACTCGGTCTCTTCTACTTGGGTAGTAAGATTTGCAACGTTTTCCTGCAGGTGTTGGTTTTCTTCGGTGATCTTGGGTAAGGTCTCTTCGGACAGAAGCATGGAATCGACGGAAGCCTCGAGAAGCGGGTATGGGTCGGGAGCGTCGGAAAAGGACGTATAAGTCTGCAGAAATGCCGAGTTGACAGACTTGGAGTGATTTGTGAGGAGGTCGATAAAGGTTTGGTAGGCTGCATCTGATTAACATATGAATCGGTTACAACATGTGTCACACGTACACTTGAGCAAGCCCTTGATTTCGGTGAGCTTAGTAGCATCGTCGAGCTTTCGGAAGTCTTTCGTCTTTTGCGCTAGTTCTTTACGCTGAACCGTGGAATCCCGCTGGTATGTTACAATGTCGGACGCTGTATTGTCCAGGTTGGAGACGAGGGTGGTGAGATCGATGCCTTTCCGAGCAGTCAGTAACCGGAAATGGCGATTTGGTTGCTTTAGTTGGTGGACATACTCCTCCATGCTGAGATTGCATGTTGGAACTTATTCTCCCCTTCAAAAGTAGAGCCGCGGGCTTCAGGCTCGGCCGTGGTCGCAAGAGCGGCTTCTACAGCTGCGTCGGTCATGGCGTCGACTCTGGTCGAGAATCAGGGGAGACGAGGCAGCTCTCAACGCCGCAATGACGTGGCAGTACGCGTTTCCCAGTTGAGGTGTTCAGTGGTCGACTAACAAGAGTTGCTATTGTCGTGGTCAAGATGAGTCCATGAGGTCCTGATGAACTGGAGGGATGTGTTACAGTGTTCCCTTTGAACTTGGGGCCAGCTTGCTGGCGCGTAATTCAACGTCATTGGCTAAGCAGCTGTCAGGCTGAGAACGCCAAGACCTGCGCCACAGGGGTAATTCCCGTTCGGCGCCAAAGCCTTGCAGTACAGCCACCTTTCTTACAGCTCCAGCGAGCTACGTACTCTGATGTCAACCCACGCCAGCCTCTAGGCAGCTCGAGTCTTGTCTGTATTCGCAACGACTCAGCATACGAGGTTCGCCTAAATGATGCTCTCAATAATACCGCCGCTATGACATCTGATGGCCCAGGCGACGGGCCTCCGACTACAATCACCGACCAGGCGCACACCAGCCGCGAAGTTGGACCGTATGTCCTCCGGACCTTACTCGACGAGGTGCCACTCTCCGCCGATGGTTCCCAGGACGATATCAAGATAAACTGCGTCGACTACCTGGGTAAGCGACTCACTCGAATATTCACAGTTGTCGCCATATCTCATTAACACGTGCGTATGTAGACTCAAACCTCTACGTTGGTACTTCAGCCTCCGAATTGCTTCACTTCGTCCAAATCCCCCCCGACCCCAACGACAGATCCGGACAACCCGTGTACATCCTAGCGTCCCGACTATGCCCTACATACGTCGAAACTCCAGGCACTCCTAATTCCCGGCCTGGTGTACAGCAGATACTATTACTGCCCCGTGTAGGGAAAGCCTGTATCCTATGCAACTGGACCGTCACTTTCTACTCCCTCCCCGAACTCAGTCCTGTATTCGGAACGACTCTGGTCAAGAACTGCAGCTGGATAGGTGGGGTTGACTTGAACCAGCCGGCTCTCGACGATGAAGGCGCAGATAGGAGCTCAGGAACCACAATTCTCCTATCGCTTATGCGAAAGATTCAAGTCGTTCGTGTTGGTGAAGATGCCCGTGCTTTTAAGGTGCGTATCAGTGGGCTCATTAAATTCCCGGATAGTACTAATATGGTATAGAAAATTGACTTCTCGGGGAGCACTCTATCGATGCGTCGAGACTCAATCGCATGTGTGGCTGACTCTAAATCCTATGCGCTCCTTGATGTGGACCAGCAACTAAAGATCCCTTTGATGAGCATATCATCACTGGAAGAGACAACATCCCCTAGTGAAATTGGACACGCCCAAAGCATTGGGGCCGAAACATCAAGTGGTATCCTGCGAAGCTCTTCGTCGGCACAAAATCGTCCCTCTACCGGTGCGCCGGGACATGGCCGCAGCACGAGCCTTGGAGGTTCAATCCTAGGCAGCATCCGCCGACAAGACCAACGTGGTAACGAAAGCGACGATGCAGGCCTTCGTAGTCCTTCGCCCTCGCAGCCGTCAACAAGCCCGAGGCCTCCCACCGATAGAGCCTCTACTCCAAACCCTCCATCCCTAGATAAGCCGTTGCCTGCTGCGCCGTCGCCGGCAGTTACTCCAGCTCAATCTACTAACCCTAGACCCAAGCCTGGATCAGTCTTTTTGAAACCCCATATCACCTCTCCGACACCAGATGAGTTCTTACTAGTCACTGGAACTAGCCCTCTGGAGCCTGGAATCGGCATCTTTGTTAATCTTGATGGTGACCCAACTCGTCCCACACTAGAATTTACCAGATATCCTAGGGAAGTGGTCGTTGATAGCCCGTCATCGGACCCTACTTCCTCGCAACCAGCCTTACCACAGGAAGAAGAGGGCTATGTACTGGCCTCAATGACCAAAGAGTTCAATGATGGCTTGCACCATGGACTCGAAATCCAGCGACTCGATGCGGGTTCCGACGCAAGCGCAGAAAAGTATTGGCTCACGGCCAGAGAAGCCGGCCCCGATGGGGTATACGGCATTCGCTCGCTAGCTGGCGCCCAAGAAACGCGATTTGAAGAGATCGTAGAAAGGCTTTGTGAACGGAGGTACACGCCTTTCTCCATCTCGGCAACGACCCCTGATGCGACCTCGTCTACGCTCAAGACCGTGGACTCGAGGACGGCACTCTCAATAGAACACCTCTCTAAGGAAAAGGAACTTTTCGAAAGAACCGTCGATTCGCAGGATGAAGAATCCTTGCCCGATGAATGGGAGGCAACTCGCAACTCAGAAGGCGAAGAGTTTGCACGACAACTCGCCAAAGCCCAAGCAAGGCTTGCTGTCTGGAGCGGAACCCGTATTTGGTGGGCTATTCGCAACCCAGTGCTCACTCAACTAGATGCAGCTCTAGAGGCAGCGTGTCCCGGGAAGATTTTCAGCCCATCTGATCTTGACAGACGAGCAATCTTTACTATCTTGAACTCGATTCGAGGCAGGGAAGCCCGGACTGAGCTGGAGTTTATGACTTACGGATATATACGACAAAAGGCTGGAATCCTCCTCCTGACGAGTATGTTAAAGTCTCCCGAGGAGAAAAAGTTCACGGACCTAGAGGTGAAGGCGCTTGAGGAAGTATTGGTTGAGAGTGGCCTGGACCCGAGGGTGGTGCTATCATTGATTCCAAGCATTCGAAACGAAATTATGGAAGGGCAGCGTGGCATCTGGATATATGGTGGAGTGAGAAGAACAGCGGACGTCTACCTGAGGAGTAAAGAATTCGAGATGACGGCAAAAGATACGATTGGGACTCTGGAACCCAGGACAATGCATTTCCTCCGACGATTCCTCGGTACCTGGAGAAAGAGGAAAGGATTTGGCAGTGTCGCCGACGAACGAGAGGTGTTCCACACCGTCGACGCTGCCTTGCTACTTGTCCTCCTCGAGATCGACCAGCATTCTCCCAAAGGACTGGGTAAGGGCGGAGTCGTCAGGTCAGAGCTATATGAGGTTGTGGACAAGGGTGTCGACTGCTTCGATCGAGCCGTGAGTCTGCTCGAGACCTACCACCGCCTCTTTGTCCTGAGTCGTCTGTACCAAAGCCGCAAGCTATCTGCCGACGTCTTGGGTACATGGAAGCGAATTGTCGAGGGCGAGACGGACGTGGGCCAAGAACTCCGCGACGGAGAGCAGCGGGTTCGCGAATACCTGACAAAGATCAGCAGTCAAGCTCTTGTGCAAGAATATGGTGTTTGGCTGGCGAACCGCAACCCCAGGCTTGGCGTTCAGGTCTTTGCAGAGGATAAGGGACGAGCGCCCAAGTTTGAGCCAGCGCAGGTTGTGGAGATATTGCGAGCGGAAGCCCCTGATGCAGTCAAGTACTACCTCGAGCACTTGGTGTTTGGCAAGGGGCACACCACCTATATCAACGACCTAATGGCCTACTACCTCGACGTTGTCGTGACGGATCTTGAATCATCGGCCGACAGCCGGACCATGGTCAGAGCCACGTACGCAACATATCGCGCCCTCCAGGCTCCGAAGCCTGCGTACCGCCACTTTCTTACAGACAACACCCCGGATGATAACGAGGTATGGCACAGCCGTCTCCGATTGCTGCAGCTCCTAGGCGACGCACACGACTACGATGCCTCCGCGATTCGGGACCGCATTTCTACCCTGCCGGATGACCTGCTTGTCCCTGAGACCATCATCCTGGCTGGCCGTGAGCGCAAGCATGAGGATGCCCTCCGCCTCTTGATTCACAACCTCGGCGACTATGACACCGCCGTCTCGTACTGCCTGCGGGGCGGTGCCAGCACTTCGGGCGCTGCTCCGGCCGAACGGCCCTCAGCGGAGGAGCAGCGTCGCCTCTTCCATGTTGTACTTGGTGAGCTCCTCGCTCTCGAGGACGCCAGCGATCGAGTCGAGCAGACGGGCGCACTGCTGGAGCGCTTTGGTGGATGGTTCGAGATCGACGAGGTACTAGGCCTCATTCCGGACGACTGGTCCGTCGATATTGTGTCGGGATTCTTAGTCGGTGCACTTAAGCGTCTTGTTGGAGAGCGGCGCGAGACGATGCTTACTCGAGCGCTCAGCGGAGCGGAGAACCTACGTGTGAATTACGATGTTGTGGTCAAAGTGGAGGAAAAGGGGCCAAGCATTGAGTCCACGAATTAGAGCTGGCTGTCTTGTGTAATATAGAAGTAACAGGAGGAGGAGGGAGACGAGGGGTACTCATTAGCGATGGTTTTGTAAACTTCAGGTATATTCGACGCACTTACGGCTGTATCGTCACTCTCAACATTGTGTTTGTGTACAGGCGCTGGTCTACTACATCTATGCATGGGCTGTATAAGCCCTGCTCAATCTTACACTGACTCTCTCCTCCACGGACCCCCCGTCGTCTCGGCTTGCCGCTCATGTTTTGTTATTCCCTCCTTCGTCTGGAGCTACTAGTCAATCTCACACCCCCTCACCTAGGCAGTGAGTGCTCCGCCCCAACCCTGCGGGCTGATCTTGGACCCGGATGAGGTGAGAGCCGATCATGCCAAGTCTAGACGGGAGACGAGGGGGCTGTATTCTGCTCCGCCACGATGTTCCGAGGGTACCGAGTGTTGTGAGGGGTTGGGTGCGTGCCCGTGTGGTTGTGGTCGCGGTATATAAAGTCCCTCTCTGGTCCCCCTTTTTGCCTCACTCGATCACTGCCTGAGTGATTATATCAACGAGGAACTATGGCTAAGGATTGATAGAGCCATCACGATGTCGAAATCCACTTCAACGAGGCAACAACGAGCCACCTCTTCCTCACCGTGACGTCGTCCTCCCTCTCAGGATCCCACGGCCTCTCGTCGCCGTTACAATCCCGCTCCCAGATGCGCTCCACCTCGAGCCCAGCCTCCTTCAGCGCCGCCGCCTCGTAGAAGCCGCGCATCTTCCCCCGCCCTGTATGAAAGCCGGCGACAACCCAGCACCGGGCGTCGGGCGTCCGCCGCAGGAAGAAGGCGATTGAGCGGTGGAGGTTAGCGTGCTGCCACGGCATCCAGAGGCAGTCGGCCACGATGATGCGGTCAAAGGCGTGTTGGCTAGATGAGCTGAGGGGATCCGAGAGCTCGCCCCAGGAGTGGCCGTCGACTGAGATGGACGAGGACGGTGTTACTGTTGCAGAGCGCGGCGAGAGGGACGGTTGGATGTTGCGGTTGACGTTTGTGCGGAGGGTCTTGAGAACGGGTTCGGCTGGGTAATCCGTCACGACAACTCGATTCGCGCCCAGCAGTCCACCCATGATGCTCGGCAACGCAGTCCCGGCCCCGAGCTCCAGCGTATCCAGGCCCTTGACGTCAAACGACAAGCTGTCCTGGGCCTCCCTGGCCTTCTCCAGCGGCACGCCGAGCGAGTCAGCCTCGATGAACTCTGCGAGCAGGAGGGATGCGTTCCAGAGATAGTGCGAGAAGAGATTCCGATCATCTTCCTTGACGGGGTCGGCGAGGTCGATGAGCAGAGGCTTGGGCAGGTGAGGCGAGACGTACGAGAGGGAGTGCTCAGCGTCGCCGTGCTGGTTGGTGATGTCGTCGGGGAAGATGACGCCCAGGGCTGACGAGAGGTAGTCCTCTGGGGTGTCGGGCTCGTCGCTTTTGAGAGAGATACGACAGATGAGTGACATGACGTGATGCTTCGTCCTAGACAGTCGCTTGATTATACCGACAAGATAGAGTCAAGTTGTGATCCCAGGTGATGGCATTTCATGGTGGGGGAGGGGCATTACAGAAATTGCCAAGTCCGACCGCTTTTGCCGGCAATGCTACCTACCTACCTACCTATCGTCTTATTATGGAGAAGTCGTGAGAAGTCGTGAAGAAGAAGCCCATTTAATAGTCCCAAAGCTCTCATAGGATAGTTAACCCATTTCCTTATCAAGTTAATGAGATGAGTCGCAAGACTCCTTTTGGCCATCGATAGAGGCAGCTGCTTGTAACAGTCTTGCACAGATTCCGCGTCTTGTTCTTCAAAAATTGTACATTATCATCCACTGCTACATATCTTTCTTTCCTCTTCGTATGGTTAATATAGCGAGTCCTGCGTTCACCTCATGCTCGGTGCACTCCAACCCTGCTGAACAACACAGCCGCAAGCCAAATGAGATAGAATACAAGCCTCAACAGGCAGAAATGAGCAAGAAAAGAGTGCAAACGGAATATTAGGGTCCAATGTAAATGATTCTGTCAAGAGAAGTCGTCCATTATCGTCATCAAGCATCAAGGGTAAGGTTTTCCCAGTCCCGGTCCCAAACACAGAAGAATGAGTAAAAAAACAGGGGTATCGATACAACAACTCCCAGCAAACAAAAGCACAGGGGGAAGCAAGTGTCCCAACCCTTTCATCCCATCCCGTCGTCATGAGTAAATATCTCCCTTCCCAGGGCCCATCATGAAATCATCTGCAAGCATCCAGATGATCCTTATTCTATCAAGTTTCTTGTGCGCCACCCTTGTCATGCCTTTTTTTATAAAACAGTTATCTTTGTATGCTCAAGGAAAGTTGAGGGTCATTGTTATTGTTATCGTCGAGAAGGTGTGTGTATATGTCGATTAAGTGCTGGCGGTAGTGTTGTTGGCGAGCATCTGCTGCATCTCCGTGATTTGGTCGGCCGTGGGGTCATCCGAAATCCAAGGGCCCTTCTCCTCATCGGTGGCGCCGTGGAAGCCAGCGGCTCTCTGCAGGGTCTGGACATCAAGATCCGTAACGTACGACTTGCCATCAGACAGCTTGATACGGACCTCGTGGTCAGTGGAGAGCATCATGTCATCCTTGGCAAGTCGTCTAGGACCATCAAAGACGGCCAGGACACGCTTCTTCATAGTCATCTGGCCCTTGTCGAAACCCCACGATGAGGGATAATCGCGGCGGTTCTTGCGGCTCCGGCTCTTGGTCGTCAGGTTGACACCGCCTCGAGAGTGGGTGACACCTCGCGACTTCTGAACACCGTTGGCAGGGTTGCCCTTCTTCTTGTTCGTGGGGGAGTTGTTTGTCCGGGGCGAGTTATCTGTGTCCTCCTCATCACCAGTGTCGGCTTCCTCTTCAACATCCTCAGCCATGGTAGTCTCCGTAGTTGTGGGTAGGTTGTTCTTCTCCAGAGTCTGGTGCACGTCTTTGTCGTTCTCCACCTCAGCCAGGCGCTTCGCATTGATGGCCTCAGCAGGATCCTCTTGCTGCACAATGCGCAGCACACACTCATCCAGATGCTCGTAAAAGTCCTGGGCATTGGAGAAGGTCTGCGAGCAAGTGCTACACTTGCCGGTGGCATCGGGAGCATAGCCATTGAGCTTCTTGCCTGCGTTGACGCCCGCAGCCGACTTCTTGCGGCTGTTGGGGGGCGTCTGCTCAACTCCATGGACCGCGGTCAGGTGGCGCTTGAAGACGTCGGCACGGTTGAACGACTTCTCAACCGCTGAACCAGAGCCAGGGCAGAAGCCGCAGACCATGGTACCCTTGTAGTGAGTGAGCGTGTGGCGGTTCTTGTCGTACTTGCGAGCAAATCCCTTGGTGTGGTACTCGCAGGTCTGGATAGGACACTTCTCAGGGCGCTCATTCTGGTGAGTGAGCATGTGTGCCTTGAGGTCCTTGAAGACCTTGCCGCAGTCGGGCCACGTGCATCGCTGTTTTTCCTTACTGGACTCATCGCCGCTGTAGTCGCCAGGCGTGGGCGGGACGAACTGGCCCATGCTAGGAGCGCGCACGCGATTGTCCATTGGTGCGCCGTAGGGGCTGCTGGGGAAAGTGGATTGGAAAGAGCCGTTGTGGAGGAATGGCGATGAGCTATTGGTCCTCATCATATGAGGCTGAGGTGAAGACGAAGAGGCCGACGGTGACGCGGGATAGGTGTGGTTTGGCTGCTGGAAATGAGCGTCATATGATGGGATTCCCATGGACGGTCGGGTAATCTCTGGGTGAATGAGAGACGGGTCTATCATGGCAGGTGCCTGGTCAGCGATGAAGTTCCGCTGAACGGGTGGAGTTGTCGTTGTGAGAAGATAATTCAAGATGGGGAAGTTGTGATTGCGACGCAGGAGAGCTAAGCTCAAGAGGGCGTTTCAGCTGGCCACTGCCGGCAAAACAAGCAAGAAACGTCGCCTATCGCTGGCGGCGGAGCAGCACCGTCAATTGCCGATTGGGGTGACGGACGAACTGTCTCAGTTGGCCAAGTAGCCGACGGACTAAGCCGGCGCTTAGAGGATGATGATGGGGGGTGATGGGGGTGATGAGGTGATTGTGGGAACTGACACGGGGGAGACATTGATGGAAGAAGCAGGGGAAGAACTCAGACGGCGGCAAAATGATCAAGACAGCATATGGGGATCGACATCTCTCAGCTCGCCTTGCACTGCCTGGGGAGCCGAGGGCACGGTAAAGACTGACGCAGTTTGACATGTCACTCCAGCATGTCCAAGAGCGCAGGGGTTCAAGCCCACTAGGGTGTGATGGTGGTGGGGGAGAGGCCTCAAGCCGGGGCTATGGCACTGCTTCTGCCAATGCCGTTGCGGCACAGGGAAACGGGACGGCTGAGTGCGAAGCGAGGTATGGATAGCTCTAAACTTACCGACAAAGCCCTTTGCAGCAGGGAAATCAAAGTTGAGCTCCTCCATGCCCGCTCCGGCAAAAGAAGCGAATTCGGGTCCGGTCATGTAGTCGTTGTTGACGATGGCGGGCTGCACTCCGAGGCCCTGGGGCGCCCACTCAGGCATGGTACCCATATGGCCATGGTTGGACTGGGGGGAGCCCATGGCCGAGGAAGCGGCCGAGGGAGCAGAGGCTGTGGAAAGGCTCCTCGACGAAGGGAGCCGCATGTCGGACTCGTCCGTGTACATACCGGGGGATGCGCGGCTGCTGAGCATGTAGTTGGGGGCCTCGGTGTACAGAGAAGGCTCGACAAAGCCCATGGATGAAGCAAACGCGTCCTGGCCAGCAGTCGACTGTTGCTGAAAGTGGAAAGCATCGGCAGAAATACCCACGTCCATGGGGCCTGAGGTGTAGACGGCATGAACATTGGATTGCTCAGGATACCGGCCATACTCATCGACGGAGTCGGTCGCAGGAGGGAACATGACGAAGGTGTGATCTGTCAAGGATGCCATGGTGACTTGGTTGGAGAGACTAGATGCAGGAAAGTGCGGGTTGACGACAGCAAGCTGGTGGTGGAGGAGCTGGACAACTCGAAGCAGTTGTGAGTCGAGCACGGGACGTGGTCACCTTTATCTAGAGAGTCGCAACACCAGGCGAATGTCAGATCCAAGGTCCTCGATACTCGAAGCGAAGAGCAAGGCAGAAGAGGGTATATGCCAGAGATCCAAAGAATGAATCAACGTAACACGGGGAAGCTCACCTGCACTTTGCATTCCAGAGATGAAGTGAGGCTTAGTGTACGTCGACGTCTCTCAAGGTTCGGGATGTTTCTGGTGGATGTGGGTTGCCAGGCTTAGACGTGGACGGAGAAGGTGTCGAATCCTAGGACTGGTATCCTGCTCGCGGTTATGGCAAATACGTCCGGTAGTGAAGCTTCCTATGTTGATATGAAAGTTGTTGCTATTCTGGAACCGAGACTCTGAGAAGCCTGATACAAGATGCCGAGGACGAAGTGTGATGCCGGCGGTGATGACGGATAGGGAGTCGGTAGAAGCCTGGTATTGTTTATTCTCTTTCTTATTGCCGTCCAGACGTTGGATAAACAAGAGACAGTGTTACTCGAGAGAGAACAATGCCACGATGATGAGACCAGCAAAAGAGGCTATCGAGCAACGAACTCTTCTTAGACCCAGGGAACGGGTTGGGGGCTGCCAAAGTAGATATAGACAAGGCACCACTACACCTGCATCCCGGGGCCCTTCCGCGACGGATCGGCTCTCGCCAGTAGAATGATGGATCAAGCTTGAGCCCACGACGACAAGAAGGCTGCCGGGGTAGACTCAGAGGGAGAGACAGACCAGGTACATCGGTACACTGGTAGGGCCTAGGGCCTAGGTAGGGCCCAAGGGGGACGGGCGAGTTAGTCCACACCCCCATCGACTAGCCAGCTCAAGCCCGGCCGCCCAAGCCAGAAATGGCGACGAGAGGGTGTGTGTGGTATCGAGGGCGCAGCCGTGGGAATAGGGTGGTGGGTGTTGTTGTTGTTGCTGTGGGTGAGTGAGAAGACAAGCCTAAAAACCCCACTGGAAGGTAAAAAGTTGGTGGCAGAGCGGCCCAGCGCCAGAAAGCGCCAGTCTCGAAATAGAGGCCAGGGGTGTAAGAGACATTCACCTTTTTAGCTGCAGGAGAATCCCATGCTTGTCTGTCTGTCCAGTTCCAGGCTCGGTATTCAGTGAGAGCATGTCTGGGGGGGCCCTTGACATGGGTTTCGGGAGGATCATTGAGGGGGGGGGCAGAGAGACAGCTTGTCGCTTCCCACCTGGTAGAGGGATCTCTTCAAGACAAGCTCCCTGGAGTTGGAGGTGTGTGCGATGGAAACAACTGATCTGCTCATGGAGGGTGGGAGATGCTGTCGTACCGGTACACATCAAGCAGGCCTCCGAGGTGACCAGGGCTTCAGTTTTACATACTAATAGGGCAATTTGTAAGGGTTAACAGAGGCCAATGTTTCAAGCAGGGGGCTAAGCCAAAGTATCGGTACTGATCCAAGGCGGGCCAGGGGAATAGGCAGCAAATCCTCGATTTCGTGCGTCATGGGCGGCCGAATGCGCGAGTGGCTCGTTGTTGAACAACAGTTCAATGAGGAGCAGTTAGCATCAGAAGTTTACGTTAAGGTTGTAAAACCACAGACAAAATAAGATACCTTTCTATCCTCCGCGCCTGGTTTTGCTGCCTACTTCCGCTTGCCCCCTCCTCTCAGTCATAATCACCACCTTCGTTTCC
>JADDON010000755.1:0-21149 GCA_017140175.1 Fusarium staphyleae | reverse complement strand
CTTATATAAGTGCTATAAAGTTATATTTAATTTAATAGATTTATAAAATAATAAAAATAATAAAATCTTTATATATAAGCTTAATAAGCTAATAAGTTAGATTAATAAAATAAGCTATTTATATAATATTAAGATATAAAACTAAAAGTTTATTTTAGTAAATAAGTATAATTCTATTTCTCTATATATAAAAGCTAATAAGTAGAATATTATTAATTAAAAAGAGATACTATTATTATTAATAACTATACTATATACCTTATCGCTATACTTAGTCTGCTTATACTGCTGTAGTAGTAGTAGTAAGGTGGGGCAGCGTATAGATTATCACTGTGTAAGCACTTAGGAGACAGTAAGATATAATATATCTTAACTTCCTCCATACTGCGCAGCAATCCAGCAACTCAGCTGAGTACGCAATGGAGAAAACAGGAGCGCTCGAGGCGTCTCATAATCCGGAGACACAAGAAGAAGAGCTAGATCGACATGCAACACCTCCGCCCTACTCGGGGCCTTCCACCTCGCTGGTTGCATCCACGTCACCAGTCCAGGAAGTCGAATCAGCTCACAAGGGCCCAGCACGTTATCCCGGATTACCACGCCTTGACTATCGTCATTATTCCCCGCCGCTCTTCAAGCTTTCCAATGATTCTAAGACCCTCTCATCGCGTGCTGAGTACCTATCTACCAAACCAACGGCCTTGGTTTCACTCATTCGCGCTCAAGCCTCGGTGCCTCCTAAGCCACAGATCCATGTCCGAGGCAGCCGCGGTCGCAAAGTCGACTTTGACATCAAACTGAACCTCATGAGCCTATTGGTCCCGGAAGACGAGAAGATGCGCATCGATTATATCCGCTGCGTGGGTGAGGGCGAGCTGGCATATCGCGGTGGCGCGAAGCCTGATGTGCTTCCCGAGGTCGGCGACTCTGGGCTGGAGGAATGGTGCCATCGCTTCGTCCAAGACCCTGCCTCTGTCAAATTGTTTGCGCTTGACCGGGTCGTGGCGAACCTCGATACGGCTTGGATTGAGGGCCAACTACGAAGCCTTGTCGCAGCACTCAACTACCGCGGGGTGGTGGATGTGAATTTTGTTGTTACTCACAGTCGCGTCGTGGTGCAAAATCCTGACAAGGTCAATCAGTTCTTCACTAGTGTGACTACACTCTTCTCTGGCAAAAACAAGTATGAAGTTGTCAAGGCCGTCTGGCCGTTTGCTACAACCAAGAACGGCGAGCCGGGCCGGCGTTGCGTTGTTCAGAGCGAGGAGGTTTGGTGGAGGGAATGGAAGGACCCCATCAAGTACGCCATCTCTCAGAAGCGGCACGGATGGGTCACGGTGGAAGATAAGTTGGAAGCGGTAATGGAAGGCAAAGGTCACGAGACCGGGATGATCGATTGGGGACCTGATAATATGGCTCCCTGAGATTAAGGGCGGCGCTGGAAGCATTATCCAGCATTGCATAGGCAACAAAGGGCTTCACGACGAGTGGGCGTATGCTGTGAGACAATGACCCTCGGGTCATCGCTCGTCGAGGCTACGTTATATATTTTGACACCGAGGAAATACTGATGACATAGCTATTTAATGTGTTTGAGTGTTAATTTGTATATCGATGTTGAGCGCAAAGCCCAGTCTCTGATGTACAAATCACTCCCTCTTGAGGCACAACTAATGGGCACAAGGCTAGGGCGCGACAGAACATCTAACGTTAGTCGTAAACAGGACTAAGTAACAGTATCTTTGACTCAGTCTCAACTCTGGTCTGTCCTTTAGCTTGTGAGCTCTACGCCACTCTGGCTCAGTAACTGGTCTAATGCTTTATCAATGCTGGGAAGCCCAAGGGCGATTCAACTTAGGTGGCCCAGGGCAAACGTCTAAGTTATGCCAGATAAATTAACTTAAGTTAGTACCAAGCTCCTAGTTCTTCTCACTGAGACTGAAGCTGAGGTTTATGAGGTTTAGCGTATCTGACAGAGTCGAGTTGCAAATGACCGCGCCAGATTTTCATCTGGTGAGTCACACGGTGAACTGCATCGCCAGGACTCCTGCCCCCTTTGGTGGCTATAGTCGTCCGTCGAGTGACCAAAGCGCATGGTAATGAGTCAATAGGGGCATGAGAGTCATTGTGTGAACTAACTCCAATGGAGAGTAAAAATTATAAAACTCATGCTTAGAGTGCTCAGAGTGCTCACCGAGCAGTTAAATTGTATGCCGTCCTGTTAACGGAAGCGTGAATAAGCAAGTTTCACACACGACCTTCTCACCCGCATCAGCACAGGTACACTTCTCGAGCACGGTACGGAGTACATGTATGTACCTTGTGGGCCCTGTCTAAGTACTCCGTAGCTTACCCCATCCTAGCAGGAGGTACCTCCCAAGTTGGACCACAAGTTGCCTTAACTTGATTAGGCAATTATCTACGATCAATCTTCACTCCAGAGATAACTATTCTCCCTTAGGATCATGGAAGTGCCCGATCCAGCATCTCAATTTGCATTCAAATCGCATGAGACTGCTCTCTGTCTGCTTCCTCCGCGGCGCCTCCGGTCGTCTGTGGATCGCCTGAGAAGCCTGTACGATAAGGGTTATAGCGCTTGGCCGCCTCACATCAACCTTGTATACCCATTTGTGCAGCCTGAAGTTCTCACCCACGCAGCCAACATTCTCCAGGAACTTCTAGTCACCCAGCAATCCCGCATAACCCTTACCACGGCCGATTATTTTAAACACAAACATCATAATACCGTTTACATTGGTCCTTCTCCTGAATCATGTGCAGCTCTTTTGGAACTCAGAGATCACGTGTCTGGTGCTTTGGGCCAACTGGGAAGTGCTCATTCTGATGGCTACCATCCCCATATGACCATTGGCCAGAGTGAAGATGCCCAGTCTGCGTCTCATTACTTTCTCGTTGAAAAAGCTCGCCTGCTCACTCCGCTGTCATGCGATGTAAGTGAGATCGCGATACTCGTTCGAGATGTCGCTGGTACACAAGGAGGCGGACCACGGCCCATGAGGCTCTGGGGTACTCTTGACATTTCATCACGGCTCCTAAAACGACCTTTGTCGCCTCAAGAATTCGGGGTCGCCTCGGACGATAACATTGCATTGACCTTCCAGGCGCCTTATCACTCACCCCAACCCTTGGGGCTCTGGGAACTCCTGGTCCCATCTACAACTACCAATGTCGACAAACTGGAGTTGGAAAGACTGGTTATTGCGTCTTATAACGTCTTGGCTGAGTTTGAATGGCCGCCACGATCATCTCGACACTCGGGCTTGGTGGATGGGCTTCTCTCGACTCACGCGGCTGCCGACATTCTCGTACTTCAAGAAGTCACAGATCATTTCCTACCCGTTCTGCTTTCCAACGAGAAGTTCAGGGCACGGTATCCTTTTACCACTCACGGCCCTCCGGGTCAGCGTGGTGTTGGGCCACTCCCTAGTCTTCTCAACGTTGTTGTTATGAGCAAGTTCCCCCTCGAGTGGCATCACCTCCCTTTTCAAAGGAAGCACAAGGGCAGCACTATTGTTCGTTTCCCAAACATTGGCATACACGATAGCAATGGATGTTTTAGGCCATGGATTCTTGCCGCTTGTCATTTAAGCCAAGGTCTAAGCGATGGCGCTGTTACTACCAAGAAGAAGGAGGTCCAAAGGATGCTTGACCATTTAGCTACTCATTTTGCAAAGCATCCCTGGGTTCTGGCAGGGGACTTCAATCTGGCCACTTCGTCATATACTGTCGATACTGCCAGGAAGAGGCAGGATATCTCATCCCAAACCGTCCACCACTTGCGAGACATTGATCATATACTTACAAATGCCGGATTCTCGGATTCCTGGCTCGCGACACGACTCGAATCGGGGGAGTCCTCCGATGTTTCAAACGAGAAGAGGAATGTCCTGGACTCCTTTCAAGGAGAACAGGGGGCTACCTTTGATCCTCTGACCAACAAATTAGCAGCAGACCTTGTTGGAAGCGGCTTGAACAACCGTCCACAGAGGTACGATAGGATTCTGTTCAATGCTCGTGGCCAGTATCATCCACAAGGGTTCAACATGTTTGGTCAGACGCCTCTCCAGTCGGAAAGAGGCGGTCCTACCTATGCTAGTGATCATTGGGGCGTGCGTTGTCTTCTGGTGAAGTCATCACCCGTGGAGACGTCGCGGTCCTGTATGCCCGAGATGGATATCAACTTGCAACAGGCTCCAGAGGGCGTCACCAACAACGAAGCACTGGAGCATTTTCTCCATACACAGGGCTATCTCCCAAATGATCAGGAGAGGGACCTGCGGGTCCAAGCACTCAAAATTCTTGAAGTCGCCCTTCTTGACGCTACTTCGTCGGCGATGCAGCTCGACACTCGCTCTGGGCCGGTGTTGGTTCTGGTCCCAGTTGGCTCCTATGGCCTTGGAGTTTGGACGGGCTCATCTGACATTGACTGTCTCTGCATTGGTTCCATTAGCTCCAAGATATTCTTTGCTTTGGCCGTGCAGAGACTGAGACGGGCAGCAGCTGAAGGTGTCAAGGTTCTGCGACGAGTCAAAGCTAACTCGGGATACATGCTGGAGCTTGAGGTACACGGTATCAAGATGGATCTTCAATATTGTGCGGCAGCATCAATTGCAGAGAGGTACAGTATTCCCCATACCGCCCATCCGGAACAAGCCTGCTGACAGCCGCGTCCGCCAGATGGCCAGAGGTAATGAAGCGCCCGGCAAGTGATCCTGCATTTTCTCTGCCCTTTCAAGTTCTTGCGAAGCTAAAGCCCGTTCGTGATCTCTTTTATTTGCGTCGGTCACTTCCTGACATGGTTCAATACCGTATGGCACATCTATTCATCAAGACTTGGGCACAGGCACGTGGGATTTACTCGGCCAAGTTTGGGTTTCTCGGTGGTATCCATATTAGCGTTCTCCTCGCACCAATATGCAAAGCAATGGCTCATGAAGGAGAAGTTGTGTCTACGGCGGACATTATTGTCACTTTTTTCCGACACTACGCTCAATTCGATTGGAAGTCCGCCGTGGTATTTGACCCTTTCTTTCACAAAGCACTACGATACAACCGTACTTTCCGGGAACCTCTCTGTCTGCTTGGCTGGCACGCCCCTTCTCTCAATACAGCTCTCAATGCCTCTATTCCGACTGTGGACGTGATCGCTGCAGAGCTCAATCGGGCCAGCATAATTCTCTCTGCCGATGGCTTTACATGGACCATGCTCCTTGGCGTCGAGCCCGGCAACACACCAGCATGTCCAGAGAACGCTGGTGCCAGAGACTTCTTGCAGGCCTATAAGAGTTACATCAAAATCGATGCCCATTATTGGGGCCCCTCACAAGAAAAGAGCGGTCGGTTCATTGGCTGGCTAGAGTCGAGATGTGTTATGTTGCTAGTTGGTGAGACCGCCATGTCATGACTAGCTTCGTTGTCATGCTGACATTTCAACAGACATCGATAGAAAGACGAAGAGTATACACGCACGAATTTGGCCTGCCAGATTCCTAGACGTTTCTTTGGGGACAGCCGAGAATACAGGGATGGAATACCATGGTTGTTATCTCGTCGGTCTCGCACCAACTGGTGACGAGTCGAGTAAGGACGATGCCAAAGCGGCACACGTCGCCATTCAGGCGGTACTGCAGGAATTCGAATCAAGGATTCGACGTGACGAAAAATACTATGACGCCCAGTTTTGTTGGATGAGTGCATCCGTTATTCGGGCCAACGACCTGGGCCAACTGGAACTCGACCAAAGCCGATGGGGAGAGTTCGCCGGGGACTCGGACGACGAGGATTCAGATGACGAACCGGAGGATGAGGAAGACGAGACGGACGCCGCTGAAGAGCTCCCGTCCACGGGTAAGAAGAGCGCGACTCCATCCTATGGTTCCAGAGCTGCTGTGGTAGGTAAGGCCTCAGGGCTGGGCAAGTTCCGAACCGCGGCCGACGTGCTTAACCGACTGAGGTGGGATGGCAATTTCGACGCCAACGACTTCATTGTTGGCTATGAAGACCGCTTCCTTGGAGCTCGCGAGAGGCCGGTGGAGCAGTGGAAGAGTGAACAGACGGACGAGGAGTTCATCCCTCAGCATCGGATACTCTACTTCAAACGCAAGAGTGACGGGATTATCATGTGGGAGCGAAGGAGTCGAGTTGATGACATTTTTGGTAGTGGAATAAAAAGTGACGGCTGATGGCGGTGGCTGAGACGGCGATAAACAACTAGCGCGCCACAGATCCTGAAATAAAAAGAGTCACCCGCACAACAGCATGGATGTGCCTGTCTGGATGCCAACGTATCTACGTTATCTGGCATCTGTAACAGCCTCGAAGTGCTGTGAGGCTGCGTGCCGATACGTGAGAGACTAGTGGTGTTGTCCAATTAGGAACGACATGCTACCGCTCTTGTTCCTTGCGCTGCCACGTGTTGGAGTCTGTAACAAGACCCAGCATGTGTGTAAGTTGTTGCCCATTCGATCGATCGAATAGCCCAAGCATCACATTATACCATGTAAGGCAGATATTACATTCTTCGATCTGATACGCTCAGAGCCCAAGGTCATGCCAGTCAGCCGGTACCTCACCAAGGCTTGGCGGAGTTAACATCCACTCAGAGGAGTACAGCTATGCGAGAGTGGAGGAGTCGGGCGAATATTTGAAACAAGTGTTAGAATGACAGGTGCCAGCTGCCGGGGTCGGGAGGGGGGAAGCTTCCGAGTGTGAAGATTCCAAGCTCCCGGAGTTTGGGGCCATCCATGCCTTAGCGGTCGCAGCACATGCACATGCACATGTGCGATGACGATGCCGTCGGCCGTCGTCTGCCGAATTGTTTTTCCTATCGCGGATGCTGATGCTGGCAGAGGCAGTGTCGAATCTGCGCATGATGACGCGCTACGTGGGGTCTGGGCCTGTTTCACGTTTCAATCAATCCCACAGACAGAAGACCGCAGAATCCCTGTTCAAGTACCCAAGTGCTGCCACAGACCTCTATTCGACATCCCATCAGCCTCACTTTCGGACCCACGGGTGATACCGTAGTGGCATTGCTGTCCCAGACCCCTGGAAATGGCCCGAGTATAAAGTTTCGAGAACTGTCGATCAACTCCCCCTCGTAGAAGGCAAATACCCTCCCATCGACACTCCAATACAACATTACAGTCCTCAAGACAGCGTCCTCTCCTCGAACCTCTGTATCGACATCTCGACACGCTCAGAATGGCCATCCACGAAAATCAGCAACTTGTCGACGACTGCTGCACTGCTTGTTGCAAGGCCAACGATCTTGGTACACACGATTACTGCGGCACTTGCCCCAAATGTCCCTCATGAGTCGGATTGTTATCGCCGACACTGGACATCGTCGTATTCTGACCAGGCGCAAATCGGACCACGTAAGGACGCCGAAAGGCCTTACTTAATATCATATGTCTTTTTCAACAAATTATTTCCTGAACCTTCATCGGCACGGTGCAGGCTCGCCTTGTCGCGTGGTAGTGCGGAGTTGGGACTTTCATGTGGAAGTGGGATCCCAGATTACAATGGGTGACCAAGCTACCAAGTGGGATAGCCTGGCAAATGGATGCCATGTCCACGTCTGTATTCTGTGTCATCCCTGAGCATCTTGGGAATATCTGAATAGGCGTGCCTTAAGAACTTGGTCGTTTGGTGCAGAAGAATGAGCGGTATAGAAGGATCAACAACAACGATTGTACGAATGAAGCTGGTGCCTTTCCATTGCGCATGTGGTCCAGCGGCCCGTGTCAGCAGTGTCAGGGTATTCACTCCCGAAGGTGAAGCCTTCGGTCGCCAAATAATGTTTCATCATGACGCAAGGCTCTGGAAAACGGCGGCGATGGAAGATTTGTCGTACTTGACGTACTTGCCCTTGCCCTTATCAATCTCGTGGTATCGATCCCAGAATCGCTCATACAGCGGCTGGAGTTTCTGACGGATATCCTCTCCAAATATTTTCCGCACCTCGCGCTCCATGCTGTATGACTTATGTCTGGACACCATATCATCAAATGCACTGTTGAACTGCGTGAATTTCTCCTTGATTTTGTCCTTGTCTTTACTTCCCAGCCCCTTGATAATGGATGCTGAGTCGACGGGCCCGGAGGTAGGTCGGTGAGAGCGGTTCGTATGGATAGTGTCGAAAAGATGCACAGAAAGGTCCTTACAGACGTCTGTGTATGCTGCCGTGGCTTTCTTACGCCATTGATCGAGAACGTCCAACCTCGAGTCCAAAAGTGGCGCGAGATCCGAATCACGCACCATGCGCTGGATGATGACAACGCTGTTGGCTGTGAATACACCTGCAACGGCTCTGCCTTTTAGGAGCATACGCGCCTTCTGGTCGAGGCCTGAGAGAAGCATCTCGATAGTATCAAGGCAGTAATGGGCGAATATATCTCGACCATCGGCCCCGATGTCAAAAGATGCGAGGCTGGGGATGATGTCCGTTGACCGACTGTTGGCTGTTGCGTTCGACTTCCATCCGCCGTCGCCAATAGAGACCATGATGCTCGAGATAGGGCGAAGAAATTCCACCATGGCCTGCAGTCGTTGCATCGTCTCCGAAACGAGGGGTATAGGGGCGCCATCCGATGGCAGCATCTGCAGAGCACCAACCCTGCGCCTTGTGTCATCTAGAAGCTCAGCTAGCGAGGACTTAGCCGTTTCCCGGACGGGCTTCAAAGCCGCCGCCAGCGCCCCTTTCAACTCGCCGGTCCGTGTGTCCAGGTTGCCCGATAGTGCCGACACAATCTCCGTGATCTCGTATGCCAAATAGCAATCCGTGTTGAGGTGACTCTTGATGTGAGCGTTAAGCTCGCGTAAGGTCCGCGCCAGCTCAGCCAAGGCAGCTTGACATGTGGCTTGGAAGACTACACCCCAGTCCTCCCTTGTGAAGATGCTGCATACGTTATCGTACTCAGCAAGAAATAAGCCTTCCATGGCTTGAGCATATGTACCAATACCATTGGTGCCCGTTCGATAAATGGCGTCAGGATTCTTCTTCTTTGCCGTATTGACGCTCGCGGCGGCCAAATTGGCGAGAGATGCGGAGAGGTATGGTCCACGAACGTCAGCGTAGATCCTGGCAGCGGGTGAATCAGGACCTCCTGTGTGCTGACTTCCAGCCACATAAGAATAAACAAGGCCAAGTCGCGATATCTTATCCTGCGGAAGCGCAGGGAAGGGTTTATCTTTCGTGATGAAGTGCAATGGTTCGATTGCACGGGGGGTTTCTGCCCGGAGGAGCGTATCGAAGTGACTCTCAAGCTGGTTGTTGCCTGACTTGATAAGACGAGCCAAATCAGCCATCGTTTGTTGATTTGCGCGTAGGTTGGATGCCTGCATCTCGCTCAAGGACTTGGTCAGTCGCTTTATGGATGCCAAGTAGTTCGGAAGGCCAGCCTTGTCGGGGCCAACACGTATGATCTGCTCTTCGTCATTCTTACTATCGGCTGGCTGGCGTAAGCGGTCGATTGAGGTAAGGACAGAATCGATATCTGCATTGGGTCAGTATTGAACATATCTGGTGGTAGCATACGACTAACTGTTTCCGAGCGTCTGCAAACGCCTTGTCTCTCCGTTCAGTGGACCAGCAACCTCGTGCACACTCCTGCCGGTTGTTTCGAGTCTGTTAAGACAAGACTGGATTTTCTTGGTTAATTGCGTTGTCTTCTCGAGTCGCGAGTTAAGAACGTCAACCTCCGCTCTCGCCTCCTCGTCCAGTGCATGGTGAGCATTACTGACGAGTCCAACCGACATGATGTTCCAGAATAACCGTGAATATCGGGACGGAAATGCCTGGTTTCGAGAGCACTCTCTCAGCTCACAACTAATAGCGAGGTTGAGGAGGGATCAAACGAGATCATGAGTGTACAGGTAGGGAAGTGGAACACAACGGACAGAGGTCATTACGATATTAAGTTAGGCCTAGCTCATGGGGCTGGATTAGGCCGGCTTCAGCCACAGATGGTGTGTCAGTCACTTTACGCGAAATGGACGCGACCACACGACGCGGCAGCAGATTTCAGGGAGCCCCCAGCAACGCCCCGCCAGCTTCACAGCCGCCCCTCGTTTTCCTTATTCGCATTGTTTGTTGCGCAAGTCTACGAGAAGCAGCGATAATCACAAAAATTAGCATCATGGACTCTTTCATGCTCCAAGATGAAGGCGTGCGTGATCGCATTCGTCAAGCTGAAGAGTTTTTGGATCCCAGTATGTCAACAACTTGCATTACTGATGGGTTAAAGGCTTTATTTAGGTGATACGGATCGCTAATCTCTAAGTTTCTAGACGACCCCCAAGTCCGAAGCTATCGATCAGACATAATTCTTATGCTCCAGAAGAACCAGCGTCGTTTGACTGTCAATCTTGACCATGTCCGCAACCACAATCCAGACCTCGCGCAAGGCCTTTTGGAGCAGCCTTTCGACTTCACTTTGGCCTTTGATCAAGCCTTGAAGAACATCGTCCAGACGATCCCACAGGCCCGACCTGACCAGACGGCAAGGGATACAGTATACTACTGCGCGTGGGCCGGAAGCTTCGGTCTCAATACCTGTAATCCACGCACATTATCATCGCATCTCTTGAACTACATGGTCTCCATTGAGGGCATCGTCACCCGATGTTCCTTGATCCGACCCAAAGTCGTCAAGAGCGTGCATTACAACGAGACAAAGGATATGTTTCATTTCCGCGAATACCAAGACCAGACTATGACCAACGGCGTTACCACTTCAAGCGTCTATCCCCGCGAAGACGATGATGGCAACCCCCTTGTCACTGAATATGGTTTCTGCACATACAGAGACCACCAAACTATCTCGATTCAAGAAATGCCTGAGCGAGCACCCGCAGGTCAACTACCCCGTGGAGTGGATGCCATTCTCGATGATGATCTCGTTGATCGAGTGAAACCGGGCGACCGAGTACAGCTTGTTGGTATATACCGAACATTGGGTAATCGAAATACCAATCACAACAGCGCCTTGTTCAAGACAATGATTTTAGCCAACAACGTCGTGTTGTTGTCTTCAAAGTCGGGTGGTGGCGTGGCTACGGCGACTATTACCGATACTGATATTCGCAATATCAATAAGGTGGCCAAAAAGAAGAATCTGCTCGAGTTACTATCTCAGTCTCTAGCCCCCAGTATCTACGGTCATGACTATGTAAAGAAAGCCATTCTCCTCATGCTCCTCGGTGGTATGGAAAAGAATTTGGAGAATGGAACTCACTTGCGAGGAGACATCAACATACTCATGGTCGGTGATCCTTCCACCGCCAAGTCTCAGTTGTTACGCTTCGTTCTCAACACGGCTCCGCTCGCCATTGCAACAACAGGCCGTGGCTCATCCGGTGTCGGTCTCACGGCGGCAGTCACATCTGATAAGGAAACGGGAGAGCGGCGACTTGAAGCCGGTGCGATGGTCATGGCCGACCGTGGTGTCGTGTGCATTGATGAATTCGACAAAATGTCTGACGTGGACCGAGTCGCAATTCACGAAGTTATGGAGCAACAGACTGTCACAATTGCAAAGGCTGGTATTCATACTTCACTCAACGCTCGATGCAGCGTCGTCGCTGCCGCCAACCCTATCTTCGGCCAGTATGATCCACATAAAGATCCTCACAAGAACATCGCCCTCCCCGACTCTCTTCTCTCGCGATTTGATCTTCTGTTTGTCGTCACGGACGACATAGAGGATACTCGTGACCGTCATGTATCGGAGCACGTTCTCCGCATGCATCGATACCGACAGCCAGGCACTGAGGAGGGTGCTCCAGTTCGAGAACAGGGCGGACAGTCTCTGGGTGTCGCTACCACAAACCAAGCAGATTCGCAGGGGCCAACCGATGTCTATCAGAAATATGACGCGATGCTTCACTCAGGTGTCACGGTTACATCCGGCCGGGGCGCGAACAAAAAGCCTGAGATTCTGAGTATACCTTTCATGAAGAAGTACATCCAATACGCCAAGACACGAGTCAAGCCCATCCTGACCCAAGAGGCTTCTGACCGGATTGCCGACATTTACGTCGGCCTCCGAAACGATGAGATGGAAGGCAATCAGCGAAGGACGAGTCCTTTAACAGTACGTACGTTAGAGACCATTATTCGTCTCGCCACAGCGCACGCCAAGTCAAGACTATCCAGCAGGGTTGAAGAGCGTGATGCCGTCGCCGCAGAGAGTATCCTCAGGTTTGCTCTTTTCAAGGAGGTTGTTGAGGAGTCCCGGAAGAAGAGGAGAAAGACACAGGCAGTCGACTTTGCTTCATCCAGTGAGGAAAGCTCCAGTGACGATGACGAAGACGGAGATCAGGCCAACGGTACCCAGTCAACCCGCTCAACTTCACGAGCAACGCGTGCCAGTAATCGTCTGCAGACGAGCTCTTCGCGCGTGGCACGCAATGTCAGTGATGACACCCGCTCAAGCGGAGAACCTGCTTTGGATGAGGATGGGTCTGCAGGACAGGTTACACCACGGCGATCCAGCAGGCAGGCACAGACTACATCACAGTCGCAGACCTCATTTGCCTCATCCATGCCCGCGTCTCAGCTGCCTTCGCAGACCCAGCGACAGTCTCAGGAGGAAGACGAGCTCGCTGACGGCGCCGCTAGTCTCGCGATTGATGACACACCAATCACCACTCAGCGTCTAGCAACGTTCAGGACAGCGCTCGGTCAGTTACTCACCACGGACCTATTCGAGGACGACTCGGCCGAGCTCGATGCCGTCATGGAGGCGGTCAACGGCAAGGTCGGAAATCGCGATGGCGGCGCGTTTAGTAAGGGAGAGGCTACTAAGGCGCTGCAGAAGATGGGAGAAGCAAACCAAATCATGTAAGCTTCTTTCTCTTGCTGACTCTTTTATTCAGTTAACTGACATGTCTTCTTAGGTTCACCGAGGGAGACCTTGTATACAAGATTTGAGGGGGCATATTGACGATTACTTATACCACCGGCGTCAGGGAGAATGGTAGGCTATAACCTATATCTAAAGGGCTGGATGTTGGTGAACATTAGATCACGGATGATGATGATGATGTTGTTGATGATAATAGTCACGCCCAGGGTCCAGGCAGGTCAAGAAGCTAGGGACGGATCAGGGTTGAACTAGACCAAGCGTTTTTCTATTTACATTAATCCAATATGCTATCACGTTTCGAGGCAGGTTTTCCTCTATGTTGCATCTTATAGACGTCCGCGGAACTCACTTAGTCGGTCCTCAACGTTATGCCCGTTCCATGTCTCGCGGCCGTCTGAATCTCGACCCAATGTCGGAACGCCAACCTGTTCGATTGCAAAGCTTGCGGCTATGGCTCCCCAGACCACAGAATCCTCGAGACTCTCCCCCCGCGCCAAAGCGGCACCAAGGCCACCCAGAAACGCGTTGCCACCGCCGGTAGGGTCTACAACCTTGGAGGGGTCTTGGTGGAAAGCGGGCACCCATCGCTCGACGCCAGGATCAACCTCGATTTCTTCTCGGGCGATGAAGCCGTCAGCGTCTTGAAGCAGGCCGGCGAACAGGGCTTCCATGTCTGTATCCGGCTGTAATCCTCCTCTCACGTAGTCCTTCTTTCGCCGTTTGGTCGTGATTTTGGGATCGCGTTGGCGCTTTCTCCCCCCGTTCTTTGCAATATAGCAACCCTTGTCACCGGCGCGAATGACAAGAGAGAAAGATTGTAGAGGCATGCTCGCCAGAAGTTGTTCGCACGCTCGTTCCACGGCGAGGGTAGAAATCTCTCCCGTCTCCGCGTCAATACCGTCGTCGCCCATAAAGCCAGCCAACTCAGCATGATTAGGGCTGCAAACGTCGACAAGTGGTAAACAATTGGTGCAGTTCAACAGCTCATCGGGGGTACATAGGTCAGGAACAGGTTCCCAGATAAAAATAGGTTTGGTGTACGTCTCGGGAGGGACGGTCTTTTTACGGAGTGATGTTATCTCGGACACAAGCTCCCTGCATCGATTTGGGGAGCAGATGAGGTGAAATGAGCGTGACCCGAGCAAGGTAGGTGTAAGGTCCTGAGCCGTGAGCCGCTTCTTCGGGGTGAGATACTTGAAAGCACGCTTCTCAGCAGTTCCTTCATAACCGTTCCATCCGCGAGTGGTGAGTCGGAGACTGTCGTGACGAAAAAGTGCCGATGTCGACCAGCTGTCGATGAGGGTTGATAATTCAGGCGGAAAGTCGGAACCTTGGTCAATGATCCAGCCAACTGAGGTAGATTGTGGTGGTGGTGAAAACAGACGAGCTCCTAGAGCAGAATAGGTGCCAGCGCCGCCAAGGATGTTCTTGACTGGTGGTGTAGGGGGGATGAAATCGATGTCGTCTTGTGAAGATAGTTGGGTTAGCATTTATCTCGGTTGCAAAACTGGAGAGTAGTCGCCACGCGCTTCGAGGCTCAATAACGGTCTGGATGGTGCTCAAGGGTATGCTAACCGATAATGAACATGCCCATTGTAACGAAGTCGATTATACCATTCTGTTCAAAGGGAGCTTGTGGAAGAATCACAGACGATGAGGGCTGTTCTTGTTGCGCTTCAACTTGGCATGAGTCTGTGACTTGAACTTGATCTCGAGTTTGATCTAGATCTAGACTCTTCTCTTCCTCTACATCGGGTTCCTTCGCGCCTTCAGTGGGCAGCTCAATCTCAGGCAGATCATTGGCGACGGCAGCCATGATGCTCGGGAGTCGGCTTCTCAGAAAAGAGCCCGAGGTGAGATAAGAAATCAACTGGTGATCCGACCAAGACAACGGTGGCAGACGAGCACAGGTATACCCTTGCGAAAGAGTTATCCAAAGAGTAGCGGGCTTGGATGAGGCCGATCCTAGCTACTCGGGTCTATCTGCTCACGGACTTGGAAACAATTATTCAACGGGGACGTGAGAGTTGTTTCGTAATGCAGGGGTCGGGCGGGTTAGCCAGCTGGTCAGGCTGAACCAGATGGTGCTTGGTAGAAATTCGCGGGTAATCCCTTGAGAGACCTCTCAAGACCTGGTAATATCGGGAGACGTATAGTATAGTACAGAGCAGTGCTTCTCTGTTGATGTTGCTTCCAGGTTTGAACGTTTGAACGGCGAAGAGTTGGCGGTGTCTGCGTTGGGCTGATCAGAGCTGCAGCAACTGGCGTCAGGTAGGGAGGGTACTTTTAGCCAGATACACAATCTAACTAAGGTACCCGAACTGTCTTACCTGCTGGTCCACAACGTTCCATACCGAGGATACTAAGCTACCTAAGGTACTTAAACTATCTTGGATATAGCTTTGAACATTATCAGCTCAAATTGAGGCTTGCGTCTTCCTCAGGTCCAGTTCCGAGCTGTCTCTTCAGCGTCCCGAGCTCTGTGAGGCTTGCCATCGACTATTATAGTATTCTTGCCTCTTAACGTTACCTGAACCTGTCAAGCCCTAGTCCAAGCCGTTCAAGTTCGATACAGATGGTTCCTTGGGTCCAAGATGACCACGTGGCTCGCAAATCGGGTGCCCCTGGTATCGGTACCACAGACCCGGCGATTCGGGGCTTGAATGCCCGGTTCGGGCCCAGGCGTAATAGTTAATGGTACCTACCTAGCTACCTATGGACAGGTAAGTTACGGAGTAGTTAACCTAATACACAGTACGGAGTAAGTTCAATTGTTATGGGTGCTGCTCTGGCACTGAGAAGCTGGCGGCTGGGCTAATCTGAAGTAAGCTAGGTAGCAACCTTACCTAACAGGGCACGTTCGCAGCTCACTGGGCGCTAGAATACCCGGCCTATACTTACAGTAGTGCTATGGAGACGGGCTTCTTAGAGTAACAGCAAGTACCAGCACCTCCCTAGCTCATCCCTATCCGGACAGGGTCATTGAACCTCTTCCAAGCTTCCATACTCCTCACCTCATCCCATCCACCCCCCATTCCATCTCTCCTTTTCAAAGCCTTGCTCAATAATACTTACTTCTCTCTTCCCCGAGGCGATCACCTAACTACATTGACCCACGTATCTTAGGCACCCTCTGCTCGTTAATAGTATTTCACTAGGCGACAAACGAGACAGACCCCTTGGCGATTCGCTAAACCAGAGCTATTCTGTTGCCTGAACGCGTCGCCGTCCACGATTCCTGCCCTTGCATCTATATATATCAAAACATCTTTCAATCGTTTTTCTCTCCGACAGCTTCTCCAAGCACTGCTGCCTCATTTCTGCGCAACGAACGAACCAGCTTCACTTCGGCGTCATGGCTGCCTCGAACCACATGCACAATCTGACCACCCTCATCAAGCGGTACGACTGCTGTCCCTAATGACCTCGCTATCGCAATCTGCCCTCCCGCTGACGACACATGCAGGCTTGAAGCTGCGACGTCTCGCCTCGAGGATATCGCTTCTTCTACCGAGCTCCCTCCGGACGCCCCCGTCTCGAGTCAGGCGGTGCCGACTCCTTCCACCACATCGGTCGTTCCAACTCCTCCCGCTGCGCCGGCAGCTCCCGCCCCCCCTAAGCCTGAGCCCGCCGCCGAGCCTCTGCCCGAGTCAATCGAAGAGTTTGATGCCTTCCTAAACTCTTCTGTTGATAAATATGTCAAATTGAGCGAGCAGCTTGGCGGACTTGTCGCCGAACAGGTATGCGCAACTACTGCGACTCCAGCTGAAACGACAAACGTACTGTGGGAAAGCGTGCAGCTAACCGTGAATGCGCCATTCAGGCCTCTCAGGTTCGGGCCGGCTTTCAGGAGCAGCGCAACTTCCTCTTCATTTCGACCAAGGCCAAGAAACCCGATCTTTCCGGACCCGACCTACCCGTCTACGAAAGTCTTATCAAACCCATCAACACGGCACTGATGGCTGTTACCGAGCTTAAGGATTCAAACCGCCCTGATCCTATGTATACACACCTGAGCACAGTTTCCGATGGTATCATGGTTCTGGCTTGGGTCACTGTTGATACCCGCCCCTACAAGCATGTCGAGGAGTGTCTCGGCTCTGCCCAATTCTTTGGAAACAGGGTCCTCAAAGAGCAGAAGGATAAGTACGTCAAGCTGCAAGTTCGCTACGCAAGATCGCCGCTAACTAAGCGAGCAGGGACTCGAAGCAAATTGAATGGGTTCAGAGCTTCTACCAGATCTTCCGTGATCTCGCCGACTACGTTAAGCAGTACTTTGCGAATGGAATCCCCTGGAACCCGAACGGACAGCCTGCCCAGGAGGTTGCCAAGTCGCTGTCTGCCACTCCATCATCCACTCCCGCTCCTCCAGCAGCTCCGGCACCCGCCGCTGGTGGTGCGCCTCCGCCGCCTCCGCCACCTCCTCCCGGCCCACCTCCGGTGATTGATATCAAGACGCAGCCTGCTCCGGCTGCCACATCAGGCGGGTTTGGTGCCGTCTTCTCGGAACTTAACAAGGGCGAGTCTGTTACCAAGGGTCTCCGTAAGGTGGATAGGTCCGAGATGACGCATAAGAACCCGTCTCTTCGCACCAGCTCGACAGTCTCAGATGGCCAAGGTTCCGTTCGAGGCAAGAGCCCGGCTCCTGGAAAGAAGCCTAAGCCCGAGAGTATGCGAGTCAAGAAGCCCGCTAAGAAGGAGCTTGAGGGCAACAAGTGGACTATTGTACGCTTTCTCTAACAGGGCCTTGTGTGAATATATTAACTAACGTCGGCTCAGGAAAACTATGAGAAGGAACCCGAGCCCGTCGTGATAGAGGCCTCCTTGACGCACTCTGTTCTGATCAGCCGATGCAACAACACCACTATCATCGTCAAGGGCAAGGCCAACCAAGTGACGGTCGAAAACTCGACTCGATTATCTCTAATCGTCGACACACTTGTCTCCACCGTCGACGTCGTCAAGGCACAAAACTTTGCCCTCCAAGTTATGGGCACTATTCCCACAGTCATGCTGGACCAGATCGACGGTGGTCAGATCTACTTTAGCAAGGAGAGTACCAGCACCAAGGTCTTCACCAGCAAATCGTCGGGTATCAACCTTAATGTTATCGCTGGCGAAGACGAGGATTACAAAGAGGTACCGCTGCCATCACAAATCTGCTCCTACTTTGACGAGGACAAGGGGGACCTGGTGAACGAAATCGTGGCTCACGCTGGCTAATACGGCCCGTGTCCATATCGATGGTTCCGTCTGTCGGTTTGTAGGAATAGGATATATCGCGAGACTTTTGCCATGCTGCCATGAGGGTTCATCATATGTACGTTTAGACTTATAGTGGCGACATCAGGAGCAATAGTATTTTTGACCTTAGTTCCGCTTCAAAATTGTTGACTACTATAAGCCGTAATATAACATATACTGTCTCACCTCTCTTCCTACGCTCCCAATAGCGTTTGATATCAATTGCCAGTTATCCTCGCGACAAGTCAGAAAGAATCGGTCTACAATACATGGCACACTAGATCAGAATGCAGCTCTCTCAAACACCCTTGCAATGGATCTAAACTTAAGGGCAAGCAGGACCGTAACGCATACGCTCTCATCTAATAGATAGCATAGTCGTGCCACACTATAGCTTGGCCTTGGGGGGGTCAAGCGTGGGCATAAGTAAGTCACGCATCTCGTTCGCGGCCTCGTTCAGGTAGTAGCTCATACGGTCGCTACCCAATCCCTTGGAGACAATATTGAAGTTGAGGCTGTTGGAAGGTCAGCTATGTCCCAGAACGAAAATATTGAGCTGGCTGCATACCTATTCTCATTGATCATGTAAGCAATACCGAAGCCAGCGTCAATGACCTGGCTCCAGCCATAGCCGTTGAAATACTCCGAGCTGAGCTGAGAGGTGGAGAGGTGCCATGAGCTAGAGTAAGCGTAGGCGGGATCCTTATAGATAGCAGGGATCTCCTGGCCAGGCTCGAGAAGCTTCTTCAGGCCAAATAGATGCCTATCAACACCCTTTCCATCCGACGCAGCAGTGATGTATTCAAGATGAGCGTTGATGGCTTTTCGGAAGAGATCAATGCGGGCCTTGTCGTCGGTTGAGGCGTCGCCCATGGCCTTGACCCAAGAGACAGACTCGTCAGACACGGTTCGGCATGTCTCAGTTCGGCCGAGTTGAAAGCGGCGTGTAGCAGCAGACTCGTATGTAGGTCGGCTCTTACCGTACATTTTGAAGTAAGCAAGCTGGATAATCATCTGAACGTAGGCATCAGGAGAGCACTTGAACTTCTTGATGAGACCCTTTCCATAGGCCTGGTAGGCCTGAACAACCAGCTGGTGCTTGCCAATGATGTCGTTGAAATCCTTGGTCGCCCGTTCAATTTCGGTCTGAACCTCTTTGGTGATCTCAAACTTGACAAGCTGAGGCTCGGGCAGGTTGGACCTAATGTTAGGGTCCGAGTAGTCAAGCTTGTTGCTGAAGATGAGATCGTTGATATAATCGTTGAGACGATGAGTTGGTGTACCATCCATCATGGAGTGCTCGCCGATAAAACCTGATGTACCATTGTTATTTACGATGAATTGCAGTGGCTTGTCGTACCATCGGTTGGCACCATCGCCGTGCCAGTATTGGTGGGCGCGCTCTTCGAGAGTGACAGGGGACGCATCGTCAAGACAGACCACGAACGAAGCCGACTCAATTGCTTCAAGAGCATCCTTATTGTTAGGGCTAGCCTGCAGCAAAATACTGCGTGCATCAGTCCAAATATCGCGATTCTCCGAAGTCAAGGCGCCGACAGCAGGAACAGTTTGAGCAATCTCATAGATACGCTTGAACTGCTGCTCGAATTCGGACGTGTTGAGCTGTTTGCCATTAACCTCGTACTGAATCTTGTAGAACTGGTTTTTCCGAATCGCGATAATGTGCTTGTTCTCCTCGGCTGGGTATTTGACTGGGTAATCGGCAGGCTTGGCGGCAACGCGGGAAGCGTTGAACATCCACTTGTAGCTGTCCATACAGATGGGTAGCTTCTTCATATATTCTGGCTCAAGCGTTCCAGCATCGACCTGCTTCTGAAACTCAAGAACGGAGGTGGTGATTGCAGCAGCGCGCTTTGCAGGGTCTCTTCTTCGGCGATCATCGCGATGGGAGTAGAAGTAGCTAACGAAAGGGACCACGGGGTCTCGATAAGACAGGTAGGCAGCATCATTCCACCACTCGTAGATCCAGTTCTTGGTTTCGGGTTTCTCGCGAAGAGCAATAAGCTTTTCTTGGAGCTTAGAGCCAACGCCGCCGGGGCACACAAACTCCTCAATGGCCTTCTTACTGGTCTCGTATTCGGCAGCGGAAAGCAAAGGGTGAAGAGACTTGAGGTACCGCCGCGCGGTCTCCTCAAGTGATGGCACGGGCAAACGAGGGAGGGAATCCTGGAATCTCAGCATGGGACCCTTTGACTTGTCCTCGACGTAGCCTGGAACCAACATTCATTAGTATTGTAGGTCAGACAGGAGCCAGGCGCATGGAGAGGTTCATACCTGAAGAAGCCGCAGAGCTGTTCGTTCGCTTGGCGGGGGCCATGATGAGAGTTTGCGCCTAGGTGTCAAATTAGCAGGAAGCCCAGTTAATGAGTAAAGCAAATATGGTTTCAAATCGCTATGCGAAAAGGAAGCGGGGGGTGAGAGAAAGCAAGACGATGTTTGGAAAGAGACCGACATTGCTGGGCGGATGGAGCCTTGGAGTAGCCCATCACGAGCAACAGCAACTCCAGTTCCCGCCGACCGGCTCATGACTCAGTGTCCACCCATAATAACATGAATGACCATTTCTTGGATAACCGTTTCTTGTATGGCCAATAGTACAATATGTCAAGTTTGGGCATGTGAAAATCCACTGGATAAGAGCGCTCAGGTAGATGCTGCAAGACAAGAAGGACACTTACGGCGCGTGCTGTAGTCAAGTGACGGAAGCTGTTCCTCAAGGTGGGCGAGCGGGCTAATGTCAACATGGCCGACGCGAGCAAGATATGACCAAAGAGGACGATGTTCTGAGAGGCGGCAGGGAGAAGGGACAGGGGCGGCGGCGGCGATGTCGGCCTTTTATATCAGAATAGTGATAGCCTGTTTGGCGCTTGAGGCGACCAGGGACGTGGGACGAGCAGCGCTTATCACCTTTGGCCTCGGCTGGGAGAACGGCAACCTTGCGGGAATGGGGTCGGGAGCCGGCAGGGGGAGGGGGAGGGGGGCTACGACGAG
>JADDON010000754.1:0-21146 GCA_017140175.1 Fusarium staphyleae | reverse complement strand
GGGTGGGATCGAGGAGGGAGGACAGGGGGGCTAGTTAAATATAAACCGCACGCGTCAGGCCGGGTTGATGGGATGGATGGATAGATGATGGATCATCACGGTGATGGCGGCAAGCTCAGGACTCCTCGTCGTGTTAAGGGGATGAGCACACAGTGTTGTACGGATAAACAGTGTCCTCCATAACTAACTTGTCTCATCCGCGCGTGGCATGTGTCTTAACTATGTTAGTTAGTCAACGTAGACGCCGCTGTTGATGGTGGGCCGGGCGAGCATGGGTGCCATGGGAGGCTAAGACGGGGGGGCTATGGACGTGGGCTTACGGACTATTGAACAAGAGAAGAGAGTGAGATGATGGAGAGCGTGAGCTTATACATAGGTTGCATGCAAGACAACATCCCGGCCGGTCCTTGTTGTTGTTGTTCTTGGCTCTTTTTTCCTATTCTTCATACTGACCGACCCTCGTCTCTCATTGTCACAGTCATTACCATCGAACCACACGCTCATTGTCCCCTTGGGCTGGCTTCATTCACGGGGCAAGATGTTCTGAGGCCAAGTCGCCAGCTTTACACCAGGTCCCCAGCAGACAGAAAATGGCAGCGTCGTGGGACGATCTCGGCTTGAATACGTTTGCTGGCGGCTCAGATAAGATCGTCGCGAGACCATACGACGAGTTGAGATACACGACATCTACGACACGCCTCACTCCTCAGCCGCTCCTCTCCCCGCCTCTACCGTCTCACCGCGGCGTGTCTCCCGGGCCCAGGAGCCCTTCCAGCCCGTCGAGCCCTGGATTCCCGCTGAGCCCGTTCTACGCCCCGAGCCCGGGCTTCCAGCAGAGGGCCCAGGTGCCGAGCTCCCCGAGCAGCGATGGCGGCTTCGTATCGCCGCGGGCGACATCAGGAGCCTCGAATAATATGGATATGCTCCTCGAGACGCCCTACTTCGACACTCCGCCCGACAGCGCCGGGTTGCGTGGCGAGGAGCCGACCGAAGTCACGCTGAGAGACGGCTGGAGGCCGGCGTGGCTGCGGCGCAGAGTCACCAGCGCGTTCCTCGCCTGCTCCATCATGTTGGCGGTGGTAGGCGAGGTGGTGATGTGGCTGCTCTCAAGAGGCGACGTTGAGAGCAGCGTCAGGGGTGTGTGGACGTTTGGGCCCGTCGTAGGTGAGTGAGACGTTACTCTCTGTGCGGTGGTGATGCATCGCCGTCTAAGTGCTGACGACCGCCTCATCAAGTCACCTCTACCATGGCCATGTTCTGGTCGCGAGTTGAAGCACAGGCATTGCTCTACATGCCGTGGATTGTCCTCGATCGTCGTCCGACTACAGTTGAAGAGACGCGCCGCAAGCAGGCTCACCGGACCATCCTGCTTGATTATACGAGTGTTGGGAGCTTTTCAGCTCTGGCCAAGGCATTCCAGAACCGCCATCATCTCGTCGTCGCATCCATCGTGACAAAGCTCCTTCTACGCATCCAGATCATCCTGTCGACAGCCGTGTTCCACGCCGAGATCCAGTTCGACGGAACCACCCTCCTCCGAGTCCGCATGGGCATCCTCCACGCCATGGTCGGCGTCTTCCTCATCCTCGCGGGCGTGCTTCTTCCCATGCTGTACCACGCGCCGTCCCCCCGAGGCATAGCGCCGAGAGATCCCACATCTCCCGCCGGGACCGCCGCGCTCCTGGCGAGCAGTCAGCAGCTCCTGGCGCGGCTGGCTGGGACGGGCCACGCCGACATGGAGACCGTGGCTACGAGGCTGGCCGGCTCCTGGTACTCGACTGAGCTCCGACAGCCTGGGCGTCGGCCTGAGAACATGTTTCAGCTGAAGCAGCTCAGCGGAGGAAACGGCTCCTTCAGCACCCAGAGTCCGGAAAGATCGGCGGAGAAGGCTGAGGCATATCGGCCATGGACTCTGGGCATGCGCGTCCAGGCCACCAGCATCGCTGTGTCGGCTGTCTTGCTCGCCGGACTCTGCGTCGTCTTTAGCCTCAAGGGCAACGGTGAAGGGTTTGAAGTCGTGAATGACATGTTCCTGCTGTGGACTTGTCTCCCCACGCTCATCTTTGCCATGCTCGCCTCCATCTGGACCCGGATCGACATCAACAGCCGGCATCTCGCTCCTTATCTGAAGCTGGCGGCCGCAAAGTGTCGCTTCCAGGAATCGCTGGGCCTCAACTACATGAACGAGTTCGGCCTACGCACCGCGGGAAAGGCCATCAAGAACCGGGACTGGGCCGTCTTTCTTGCCAAGTGCACCGCCATGCTTGGCTGGCTGATGCCCATCTTCACCGCGGGACTGTTTGCTATCGCCGAGGTTGCGCAGACGGCTCATCTCGAGCTTCGGCCGGAGACCCAGTTCATGTCGACGACCCGGTCGCTGAGCGGCGCCATCCAGGGCGACCTGGTGAAGCAGGTTCTGCTCCAGGAGACGCCGACGTACCCGCCTTGGACCTGGGAGGACGTGGCCCTCCCAGAGCTCTCTCTTGTCCAGCGTCCTGATGAGTGGCCGCTGCCCAATACCCAGATCAAGGCCAAGGTCCCCGCGCTCAAGGCCAAGCTCTCCTGTGAGACACTGTCTGTGCCGGAGGGCCAGGGATCGAAGTGGGAATGCACTCCCCTAGCTGGCTCAAAGAAGCAGCCCATATGCGGAGCAAACCAAGCCTATACCGCACTAGTCGCCTCGTCGTGTGCTCAACTCACATCCAAGTTCTCTCTAAACTACGTCTGGGGCAGCTGTGCCGAGGATGGGATGGTGTCAGTACTCGTGTGCAACGAGTCCATCGTCGAGGTCGACGTGCACTCAACCTTCCACACTGAGGATCTGCGCATCGATACAGACGACTTTCCCATCGTCAGCACGACCAGCGAGCGAGCGTCGGGTGTAAAGGCAGATATCACAAGTGTCTACGGCGCACTTGATGATATTGGCGCCGACGACGATGACCTCGAGGGGCTGGACGGCTTCTTTCGCACGCTGGTGCTCTCGAGGCTCGACATGCTCCTGGAGCGTCTGGTATCGCCCGAGAGGCAGAATGCCGTGGCCCAGGCTATACGACTACAGCACGGTATACTCGGCGCGCAGGCCATCAGCAGCGACCTGATGCGACGCAGTTTGTCCACCAAACTCCGAACCCGAGCATCTGCGGCCAACATCGCGGCATCCGTCGACTACTTCATCCCACGCCTGACACAGGCGAGTATGCAGACCTACGTCCTCGCCGGCCTCCTAGCCTGCACGCTGATGCTCGGCGTCCTCTCGCTACGGACGACCCCCCGCGGCGCGCCCCCTCTGCCCAAGAGCCCCGGCAGCATCGCCGCGCAGGCCAGTCTGCTCGCGGACTCGACGCTGTGGTGGCGTCTCCCGGACGGGGCCGAGTGGATGCTGGACGAGGACCTCGCGCGGTGTCTCCGCCGCAAGACGTTCCGGCTGGGCTGGCACAAGAGCGGCTCGGGGAACCGGAGCTACGGCATCGGCATCGTGCAGGATGAGGGGAAGCTGGCGAGGCCGACGCTACCCTCGGAGCCGTCTGCCGGTAGCAGCGCGGCCTTGGTTGCGGGACGGTACATCAGCATGGCGCCTGGGCTGTACTCGTACGGGGATATCCCGTCATATGAGAAGACGCGAGGGTGAATCTATAGCCTACATGGGCATTGTTTTGGATCCTTGAGCATGCATGGCGTTGGTGGACGGGAATATTAATGTGTAAATACCTTGAACAATGTATACAAATCATGAGTGAAGCTGTAAGATGGTAGTTAGTTAGTTAATGGTGATACTGTAACTTACCTTACTCGTGAGGATCCCAAAGAGGAAAGTTTGTTCACAACTTACTAAAACGGGAAAAGTGGAGATGCATGACTGGTTGACCTTCCAAGCCATCATGAGCCTTTATAACTCGCACTCTTACATAATGACTCGTTGGCCAATTCAATCACCAAGTTATAATTGATATCGCAATATCTTTCTTCATTCTCTATTTTCTCGACAAGTATCAGTCAGGTCTTGTATAACCAACCACCTCTCAAGGTCTCACGACCCCTCCCTCATCCGGGCTTTTGAAAGAGAACAAAGCAATGGCGTTCACGATGCACTCCCACTCCGGGCAATTCTGCCCGGGCCATGCCAGGGATCAGCTGGAGGATATAATCAAACACGCCATCTCGGTCGGCTACAAGACCATTGGGCTTACAGAGCACATGCCTCGCTATGAGCAGCGGGATCTGTATCCCGAGGAGGTGAGTTGAGACTTGACGTGATACCCCCGGCGCAACATCTTGATATAGCTTTTGTTCTTCACACGTCTCCCTGAGAAGCCTTCTCAAGCCATCGTCTTCCAACGCCTCATCAGTCTCATCTCACACCATCCCAGCTCGACGACCCCCAAGCCGCCCTGGAAGCCCTCCCATCCCGACACGAAGCATACCTTGTCGAGGCCCAACGCCTTCAGGAGCTCTACGCCTCCCAGATCCACATCCTCATCGGCTTCGAGGCCGAGTTCATCCGCCCCGACTTTGCCGCCCACGTCCGCACCCTGGCCGAGCACCCCATCATCGACTACTTCATCGGCTCCGTGCACCACGTCCACGGCATCCCCATCGACTACGAGGCCGCCATGTTCGCAGCCGCCCGGGACGCCAGCGGCAAAGACGCCGCCCAGGGTCTGGAGAGGGGCACCGAGGAGCGGCTGTACGAGGACTACTATGACCTGCAGCATCACATGCTGCGGGAGCTGAAGCCCCGCGTCGTTGGGCACTTTGATCTCATCCGCTTGCTTAGTGAGGAGCCCGGCCGGGATATCCGGCAGTGGAAGGGTGTCTGGGAGCGTGTGATGAGGAATCTTGAGCTTGTGCGCGAGCAGGACGGCTGGCTAGAGGTGAACAGCGCGGCTTTGCGAAAGGGGCTGGCAGAGCCTTATCCCTGCAGAGCCATTGCCGAGGTAAGAGCACTTGAACATTCTCCAGACGCCCTGTCTTTACGACTGGCAATGCGTCAATTCATATACTAAACAAAGATTATTAGGAATGGATCAAATTGGGGGGCAAGTTCACTTTCTGCGACGACAGCCACGGCATTGCCCAGGTTGCCACCAACTATGCTCGTCAAGTCAAGTACCTCGAAAGCCTAGGAGTGAAAGAGGTATGGACTCTCCGAAGGAAGCATCATCCTGGCATCGAGGGCACAACCAGGGCGCTTGTCGAAGAAGTCAGTGTGCCTTTGAGTGTCTTCGGCGAGTATTTCCCCTAAACTATCGAGAAGCCAAACCTCACCGGAACGACAATAAAATAAAGAAGAAAGACCTCGCAGTCATGAATTATAGAGAACTAGAGCCACAAAAACAAGGGAAATATATATACATTGAGATCCGAGAAGCAAAGAAAAGGGTATCGTGAGAGGAATCCTGGCATCCAGACAGGACAAGGTGGCGCATCCCAAAAGCAAGGAGGCATGGAATAAAATATCAAGAACCATTACAACTGAATATTGGCTTCAAATGCTTTCTGTCCCTTCCATAGAGTCTTGAAGTGAACCAGATGGCCAGCCACCTGCGAATAGCGACGTCGTAATGTGATAGCTCGACGTCCCCCTCAGGGCTGGGGAGTTTCGGGAATTTCTTCAACGGATTTCGGTTCCGGTTTTGTTTCAGTGTCTACTGCTGGTTGTTGCCCAGGCCGTGGCGCAAAGGGGATTCCAGTCGTGTACTGAAAGAGATTACTTTTCTTGACGGGACTCGGTGTCGCGGCCGGCGTCTGTGCAGACGGGGTTGGGACATTGGGAGGCATCCACTTCAGAGGCTCATGCTGAGGGACGGAGATAGGCGCAGGTCCCTCTGGCTGGTAAGCAATGAACACATCCTCATCATCTGCGCCAGATTGGATTGCAACAGAAGGAATGGGAGGTGAACTGGAAGGTGGAGAGACCTTCTGTGGCTCGAGGGCGGCCCTTTCGAACGGATCTTGCTCTGAAAACGGTGTTGCAATGCCGCTTGAAGAGGTAGTAGCTGGTGGTGTAGGGACATGAGGTTCAGAGGGGGGGAGCTGAGGAGGGGGTATATTCTCTGGCTCGGTAGATGCAGCCGTTGCATCATCCATTCGTGGTTCCAATACCTGAGGTGCGTCGTTCGAGGGTTCGATAGGCATTTCGGGTTGGGGCACAGCTGGATTGGGGAGAGCGGTAGACTTCGAAGCAGAGCCAGCCTCAAGACGTCCTCGCTGCCGAGCCTCCTTTTGGGATTTGGTAATTAAGTTGATACGGATCTTTTTCATCCCTGTGGTGATACTGTCAATATCGTCATTACCTGCAGTGCCAGATGGGCCAGCTTTGGCAGGCAAGCCTGTTGACGATTCGATGGTTTGTGTAACTTTGGCTGGTCGTGAACTGCCAGTAGTAGTAGTCTTCTTGGGGCCCCGAGGAGCCCTAGGCACAGTTTCTCTGCGGGCGGCAGTGGGGTTCCGTGTCTTTTTGACCTGGAGATTTTGACCTGCGGGTGCCTTTGTGCTCGGAGAACCTGCGACAGCATTGTCATTAACCGCTGCCGGGTCGGCCTCGGTACTGGAAGAGGTTTGCGAAGTGGCTCTCGAACCAAGAGAGCTCGGCACCTCACTAAGGCGTCGACTAGTTCTCCTCACTGGTTCGTCACTATTCGTTCTCGAAGGAACACCACGAGCAACCGCCTTTAGAGTATTAGCCTCGGCTCACTAAAAACATGGACCCAATACTTACTTTGTCTGTAGACAAAACGGTAGTGGCTACCGTCTTCCTACGACCCTTGGATGCTTTCTCCTTGTCCGGCTCAGGAAGACCAGCTGGCTTAGTCCTCCTCTCGCGTAACGACATGCGCGATGTTGGGCGCGAAGGGGGAGGAGCAGGAGGAGCGGGATCGATTCCCATAAGCAACGACTGGCGGTCTCGCCTTGCCCGAGTTGCTTCTGCGTTCAGCTCCTCAGGCTTACAGCTATCGGTCTGGCGTTCTGAAGGAATAAGAAGCTTGCTTAGTTCATGAGCTGCGACCGTCCAGGGCACCTCGGGGGGTGGGGGTGACTGTGGCCTTGATATCGACGCCCCTATATTAGAGAGACTGCGTCGCATCCTGATGGGGTCGGAAGACTTGGCCGTCGAAGCCTGCGTAGGAGTGAAGTAAGTGGGAAGAGTGGCGTTCTGTGGTTTCTTTGAAGGGGCACTCAGAGCGGCGACTGTAGCTTCCAGCTCATCTAGCCGTGGGCTTGCCCACCAGGACGGATCGTAAGCACGAACAGAGTCCCAGCATGTTTTCTTCTCTGTCTCGTGTTCGTCTTCTTCCGTAAGCACACCGATCTTCTGGCCCATTTCAACACCTAATCGGCCGACGTTCTGTGGCTGCTGATTAACTGGCTGATCATCTGCCAAGCCGCTCAGATGGCTCAAGATGCCAGAGAACAGCGCTCTGTCGCTATAACCACCCTCCAAGACACTGATGATACGTCCATCAACGTAGAGTCCTTCTTCGGCTGCCAGTTTGACCACATCCTGGGCTATGCGCGCATAGAACTCAGTTGGAACGTTGACTTGATGACGTTGCATCCCGGCACTCTCCCACTCGCTTGCATCGAAGCCGGCAGAGAAGAAGATGGCGGCCTTGGGGGCCTGATTTGACAGCCTCAACCGCTCTGCCTGGTTCTTGAAGTAGTTCCTAACTTTGTCGAGGAGAACAGTGTACCTGGACTCGTACAGCTGCCAAAACTCGTCCTCTGACTTCCATGACTGCAGATGAACGTTCCAGATACTCTGGCCGTGGGCATTATCAATACAGATACTGGCGCTCCTAACCTTCTCCTCATCACCCATCTCGCAAGGGTAAGAGTTGATATCGTGTAGACTGAAGTACCCAATAGAAGACTTCTTCCATGCAGCGGCGTTCTTGGCGGCAGTGACCCCTCGAGCGTTGTGCTGCCATGTGATGGCTTGAGATCCATCGCCATGGTGAAGGTCAAAGTCGATGATGGCAGCGTGTGTAAGACCGTGATGAAGGGCTGCATGCATGATACCAACATGGACATTGTTGACCCAACAGAAGCCCGAGGGGTATGAGGCGGAGCAGTGATGGCCAGGCGGCCTCACTCCTACAAAGGCACGATGAGGACCAGGGCCGAATACGGTGTCAACTGCCTCACAAACAGCCCCTAGCGCCCCCTCCATAGCATTGCGAGATTCTGAACAGAGGTACAAGTCGCCTTCATGGAACTTGTCGGGAGGCTTCTCTGTTCCTCTGTTCAATTCTGGCCTCTGAAGTTCTTTCCCGCCCATCGCGAGCTTCGACTCAGCCGAATCACACATCATTTTGAGTTCTTCCATCCATTGTGTTCCATGGACATTGGCCACGGCCGGTGATAGGAGCGACAGCCTCCGATCCGTCTTGTGTATTCGAAAAGGAATCCCTGGGAGATCCTCAACATGGTTCTTCGGGTGAATTGGAAATGCGCCCTCGCAATGTCGCCCGCCCAGGCGCACATAAGCGGCAGAGATACCCAACACAGCTGCCTTGACACGTTCTGGACGTTCGACGATGGTACTGAGAGCGGCGCGGGAGGTACGTGGTCGTGAGAATCGATGGCCGTAGACAGCATCATTAAGAATCACGATCGTCTGGGTCTCGCGCGTGGATACAGTGCCATGGTGCGCCACCAATTCGGCACTCAATATATCGTTGGCAATGGAGCTGGCAGTCGGCTTCGATGAAACGGCCTGTGTAGCTGAAAGGGGCGACTTTGCCTGATTAGGCGACATACCAAGCGCCGTGCTGGCACGACGGGTGGGAGTTGTGCCAGATCCGATACCGTTGGACGAGCGCAGCGAGTTCATGGAGGCCTTCCGAAGCAGCGTGGGAGTTCCGGGGCCGGGCTCGCGCCCATGCGACGGGCTGCGGGACGGAAGCCGGGCATTTGGCTTTGGGGACGGTGAGCTACGGCGTCCCGTTGTGCGGAACGGGGTATTGGGTTCGGAGAGATATGATGAACTCAGGGCTCGGCCGGGAGAAGTGGAGATGGAGAGCTGTTTCAACGACAGCGCCAACTCGTCATTCTCATGCCTAAGGCTTCTTGTGGATGATTGTCGCCGAAGTGGCAACGGTGGTCTGGAGGGAGATGCCATGAGGCTGAGATGCAGCGATATAGGAATAGGATGAGACAAGGGGCGGGTCTTGACGTTTGAAGCAAAGACGCAAAGAGGAGGAGAGGTTTCAAGTCGGAAACCAGGCCTAGTCTCCGGTTGCCCTGGTCGCCTTTTCGGAACGACTCCTCGTGGCTCGGGTGGACTGCGCTGATGATTTAACGTTAGATGCGGTGACGTCTGGCCCCTGGTGACAACTCAGAGCGCGTTTCGGGAGACGCGTCGCTAAGTCACGTGGCATAGTAGTCATGATGGGTACGTATCGTGTAAAGATCTGACTCGCTGTGATGGCTTCCTTGCCAATGAAATGGGCCGTCCTCAATACTACCTTATGCCTGGTCCTGATACAACAAGAGCTGGGAGCTAATAACTAGACGTCCAGGAATGTAAAGAAATAGTAGAAGGAAAACACTGGGTTCTGAACCAGAAGAATCTATTTAAATCTTCATGGTGCATCTCACCATATCCTTACACGCACATAGGGAGCACCAAATAAGCATGTCTCCAGTAATTATGTATGTTACAGTATTGACTGGGCACGGGAGGGCCCGTGAGCTGCGATGGTGTGCTGGCTAACTACAGATTAAATTCAAGATCCAGATCGAACTTTGTCTTGACCGTTACTTGCTTACCGAGTCTTCTATACACCGATGCCTACTCCGTAGTCTTTTACCATACGTACGGAGTAGGTAGCATTGAAATTAAAGGACGAAGAAAAAGAAGCACCGAAACAATGGGTGGCGCCTCAAGACACAGTCCGGTCTCACCCCATCATGTTATTTCGAGTCTAGACTAGACTCATGGTTTGGAGCACCCGGGGAAACATATTACCCCGGCTGACTGCTCAGTTTAGGTACGTACTCTGTAACAATAAAACTTCCGATGAAAATCCTTTGTCGTGGCTCGTGACCCTTCAGTTAAGGATGCCTACATACTCCGTACTCGCAGTGCAATCCCTCTATGGTCGTTGCGAGCCCCTTGCTGGCAAAGCGGGGCAAAGTCAAATCCCACCCCCTGTCGACGAAAACTCACGATCCACTTGAGCCTTGGATCTTGCCGAGACCGCCTGCTCTGCTTCTTCCTCGCCTGGGTTGGCTTGTCTGAGCCCTGCGGGGACCGTTAATACAACCTTGGGCGCGAACCTCGTTGCGGTATGTGCTGATAAGACCAGTGCTGTTCTGGCAGCTGAATGAGTGACTCTGCGCTTGTGACGATCAGATGTTCCTTCGGTAGAAGCTCTGTGGGCCTCTCTGAGCTTATCTTGCACTAACAGGAAGCTTTAGAGTAAAGCGCTCGCTTCGATGATCTGGGATTGTGATCTCGGAAGGATGGGAAAGGAAAAAGAGCTGCGCTGTGTGTTTGCGGTGGGATTGCTTCCCCAGTGCCGTGGAGAGTTATCCCCCTTGCAAGAGGCTGACGCAGATGAAAAAGAGTGCAAATCACTCAGCGGCAGGGCAATCATTGTCTCAACCGTCGTCAACCACAGGTTGTTCCATGATCGGTAAATGCCTGCCTGCGTGTCACCGCTGGACACAGTTGAGACCCTGGCTTGCCAAGCGTGCCCTCCACGGAAAACGGCATCAGCTTAGCTGCTCATTTCACATCTTTGGCTTCTCTCCACAGACGGTGGCCTCGAGTTCGCTTGCGCAGTTGAGGACGAACCCCCTGCAAGAGCCTTGCCAGCTTACCAAGTTAGGTACCTTACCCCTGGTCAACACCCGACTCAACGTTGCCACTAGACCCGAGATGCGGCCAATATCGACTCAGCCGCACCATATGGGTTTCGGCTATTGGTCGATTCGGCCCCAGGGTCTCTGGGACTCTGCCTCGTCGGTGCTTGGCCCGCAGTCTCCGGAGCTACTACGTACAGTAGGCTGAACCCCCCCGGCCGCAAGCCTCTTAGCGTGATGTTTGATGGTTGCTCAATGGCAGATTGCTTTGCTCTTCGGGTCGTGAATAAATGCCCGAGGCTCGGCCCTCCGTCCCCCGGAGGTTTGGTTCTGGGGAATCGCTGCTCTTCTGCTCTCATCCTTCACTTACACGCCTCTCTTCATCCGAATCAGCGCAAACGACACAACTAGAGGCACATCTCACAATGAAGGCTGCCATTTTCTCTCTCCTCGCTGGCGGCGCTGTCGCCCAACTCACTCTTTCGCCTAACCTGCTCAACTTTGCCAAGATCAACCCCGACGCGCCTCAGTATTCCACCTGCTCGATCGCCCTCGACGTCGTCCAGCAATGTATTACATCTCTAGGAGGCGAAGCAGCTGTTGCGACTGCTGCTGATTCTGTTCTTCTCGAATGCGCGTGTTGCTCGTCAAGCACACCCATCGCGGATTACTTCTCTGTCTGCTCCACCTACCTCGAGGATGAGGCGCCATTGATGAGCACTCAGTACTCTGGTGAGTTCTCACTGTAGTCGGTGGAGGCACCCGGCGAATATGCTAACATGTCTTCTCAGCCTATGGTAGCATCTACGAGATTTGCGCGCTTAGTGGCAAGTGTAGTGGCGGCACTCCCGCTACTCTCACCAGCGAGAAGGAAGAGTCCTCCACCATCACCTCCAGCCCTGCTGAGCAAACCTATGCTTCGGCTTGCTTAGACATGCTTAGCCTCTACTCTTCTTGCTCCGCGGCCGACAGGAAGTTCACCGAGCTTCCCAACCGTGAGCAGGCGCTGTGCTACTGGTGAGTTCCCTGCCCAGCCATGACCGGCATCCAGAGCGTGCCATTGCTAACCCTTTCACAGCTGCCGTGGATCTGGCAACGATCTCACTTGGACTGACGAGCTCGATGGCTACGCCTCCACTTGCGCTGACTGGGCCGTCACTGGCGAGTCTGAGACCGCTTACCCTGGTATGTGTCTCGAACCAGCCTCTCCGCATGCCTTGAATTGCCGACAGCCAATGCTAACTCACTCGTCTAGTCGCCAAGACCTTTGCCACTTACTGCGAGCGCTTCTCTGATGTCTGCGAGGACGCCGCTACTTCTACCGAGGAGGCTAGCACCACCGAGGAGGCCAGCTCCCGCCAGACTAGCGACGAGGACAGCCAGTCCGCTTCTACTAGTGAGCAGGATACCGGGCCCGTCACCGTCACCGTTCCCCAAGCCACAGCTACCGAGACTGGAAGCAACGACAATGCTGCCCCCTCGCTCCGTGTTGGCTTTGGCGCTGTGCTTGCTGCCGTTGCCGCCCTCGCTGTTGCTCTGTAAGATGCGATGGTGTAACGAGAACGGAAATGTTTGGAGTTTGATGTTGGGTTCTTACATTACGGGGAGAAGTCCTGTTGGTTCTAATGACTCTGTGAATGTCTTAATGAAAACTGAGCAGGAATACTTGGACAATGCGTATCAGATGAAGGGGGGATCCCTATTGGCATATCAAGGGGAGCCAACCACCAGTATATAGAAATGCATATTTGATATCCCACCATGAACGGTCCCCGAGTCAACGCCTTACTCCTGGTCTACTATTCGTCATAAAATGTCTGGATTTTACTCCGATGTCAAGTCTATACCAGCCCCCTTTAGTGCGCCAACTGCCCATTCCGGATACCCTATCTTGTCGGGATACAGCCAAGCAAAGAATTGCCGCACGAACGCAGGAAAACGGTCCTCGATGACGGCCTCCCGGATCTGTCGCATGAGGTTGAGCTGATAGTAGACATTGTGAATCGTCAACAGATGTGCAGCCACAGTCTCCTTGGAAGCATTGTGGTGGACAAAGGCTCGGCTGACACCCATCCCCCCTTCGGCGGTCGGTTTGCAGACCATACATTTGCAGCCTTCTTCGACAGGTCCAAAGTCGGTGGCATATTTTTTGTTGCGCATGTTGAGAACGCCATATCTAGTGACCGCGTTGCCGAATCGCGCTGTGCGCGTAGGCCACACGCAGTCAAACATGTCGGCACCGAGCGCAACACTCACCACCAGGTCTTCAGGATAGCCAATACCCATGACATATCGTGGCTTGAGGTCGGGAAGCAGTGCTGTACAGGCCTCTACGACCCGACAGTAGTCTGCCTTGGCTTCGCCGCCGCTCAATCCACCGATGGCAATGCCTGGAGTGTCGCGAGCAAGCATTTCTCGGCAGCACTCGCGACGCATCTCAAGATCTAGACCACCTTGAATAATGCAGAACAGGTTCTGGGAGTCGGGCTTCTTGTGTGCTGTGATGCATCGGTCAAGCCATCGCACACTGCGCTCCATAGCCTCGCGCATACGCGCCTTGTCGGGCGAGGTTGTGACAAGGACGTCATCAAGCTGCATCATGATGTCGCTGCCGATACTGTTCTGTAATGACATGGAGTGCTCTGGAGTGAGGAGCATAGGCGTGCCATCGTGAGGGCTCAGGAACTCGACACCTTTCTCCGTGATAGTCGCAAGATTAAGCAAGCTGACCATCTGAAAACTTGAAGACGGTTAGTTAGGCATCTCACTCGCGGAAGTGATCAAAGACGTACCCTCCACTGTCTGTAAGGATGTTGTGACTCCATCCTTGCAGCTTATGCGCTCCACCTATAGCATCCAACACCTCCTGTCCTGGCTTCAAGCCAAGGTGATATGTGTTGTTCAGACACAGTCGACATCCTGTTTCTTCAAGCTGCTCAGGGGTGATGCCTTTCAGAGACGCCTGGGTAGCAACCGGCATGAACATGGGAAGTTGAACTGATCCATGAGGTAGTGTCAGTATTGAGGCACGTGCTCTAGTTGTCTATCTTGGAAAATGTATATTAGCCCTAGCACACGCAAACTAAGTGAAGCAATCGCCGAGTAAGACGCACTGAACATTTCGCAACGAGCTCAAAGGTCAGTGCTGGGGACTTGTAAGTACTTGATGAAGACGCCATTCTCTTGACTGCTTGCATGTCGCGGTTTTTCATGCAATTAAGAATAAAACGTCACGTCCTCGCCTCTTCTCGTCTTGTTAGTTGAGTCACTGGTTTTTATGTTCTCTGCAATAAAAGTTGCAGCATTTATTGACTTAAGCCTCGAGGGCTACAGTGGGGTTCAGCGCAGGTAGAGGCGCGGCATGTACCTGAGCTCGATTGTAGCCAATGAGATGTGTCCGGCTCATTACCGGGGGATTCCGCCCAGGCTTCAAGTCGCCAGCGAATTTTCCTCAACCTCAGCTTAACGCCTATCGCCTGTCACCAAGACACGAAATAAGGTAGGCAAGCCAATTGAGCTCGCCAACCCCTCTCCGAGTTCACAATGGGGGGCCGAACCGTGTCGCCTGGAGGGGCGCTGCTGAGATCCTCTCGGTTCTTCTCTATGCCTAAGCCTCTACCCGAACCTCCGTCAACGAACCTACATATTGGCGATCACAAGTCTCCGACCATGACACGACAATACCCTCAGTACCAGTCAATTACCTCGCCTCTTTCGTCACGGGAGAAGGGTGACTGGGGCCTCAAGCGACCGTTTCCTCTCAAGTCCACCCTGACGACATCTACGCCCCTGATCCGAGTCAAGCATGTAGATGCCATCGAAAGCGTTACCGATTTCGCCTCAGCCGCCGACCACACACTGTCTTTGGAGAAGTTCCAGGAGATGCGAGTGGCTCTCTCTATCCCTAAGGCTAACGAGCGTAGCGCTACCTCGGCTAGGACCGAGATGTGGCGCAAGTCTGTCTTTGAGGAGGACATGGACTTTACCGCCTCCCGCGAGGGACGAGCGGATGACAAGCGATGGAAGTTCAAGGGACCCTGGCTAGCTAGGATGACGGAGGGCGAGTTCATCAGCTATCTCAACAAGAATGTGCGGCCGAAGCGTATCGAGTTCCGAAGGCTGCTCAAGGAGAGGCTTGCTGAGACCTTGAACAATCATCAAGCTACGACGGCGATGGACGCAGGCAAGGTGGCACCCTCCAAGGTCAGCCCTGACGACATCACAGAGGCCCAGTTCACAGATTACGTCCGTTCTCTGCGAAGCGACCGTGCTACGCTCTACAGCTTGGTCTCCAAGTTCCTCGACCTCGCTCCCCTTGGCCAGCCAGTGGGCATCATCCAGACTTTCCTATCTGCCGGAGAAAACGCAGCCGCCGAGAGCCCCTATGGCAAGTCGGGACCTCCTCCTAGCCATCCTTCTGCGGGTATTAGCTACCTGCGTACAAACTCTTACATGGAGAACCACCCCGTGTATGGTCCTCAAGGACGACGTGCCCCTGTCCTTGCCCGAGTGTTACTCCCCAGGTCTGGTCCCTCACCCGCCAAGTTGGGTGTTGGTGGTTTCGTCGCCGATACGCCTCCCGGTGACAACGAGTTCAACCACAGACATCTCCGAAACCGTGTTGCCCATCACAAGAAGATGCTCGCCGGCATCAACCATCTCGATACTACGACTTTCGGCGGCGCCAAGGCTTACGTTGACCCCCAGACTGCGACTGTTGACCCCAGTGGAAAGGTTGTGGTTCACTTGCGTGAGATGGATGTTGAGGCTCAGCTGATTGCGAAGGAGAGCAAGGGACGGGGTCAGGTGTACAACGATGAGAAGCGTGTCCAAAAGAAGAAGGATGAGTTTGACCCTTGGCGAACTGATCGCGTTGCCGATGAGCTTCTTGAGGAAGACGCTTCGGCTGCTCAGTCTGGAAAGGATGTTGTGGGCAGCTCAAGCAGCTATGGTCTTGACCGACAGCAATAAGGCAAGGAGGCGGAAGCTGTTGTATATCGATGCCATGTATCTTCTCTCACTACGGAGTAGAGAATCCCTGTACCAAACATTACTGTACAAGTAGAATTGAAAGCAAGAATTGACTCGGGTTATTCCTGATTTGAAAGCATTATATGGTGTATACCTTTAAAGTCAACGGCGCGTGGTACTGATGAATTAATTGATCAACTTGCGTAGTATGTTAGTTTATCATACAAACGGGAGCGCCTCGTTGAGTCTTGCCGCCTTTACAGACTCTACTAATTGATTGGCTATTTCACCCCGAGCCAAGGTGATAAAATCTTAGGTAAGCAAGATTGCTGGTCCCTCCCTCGCACGTGATGACAACCCTAACTGCCAAATCCACCCCCACCGACTCAACACCGAATTTCCTGTATCCAGACAGATTTCCACGAGCGACTCTCTTTCAACCCCATCGCCCAAAGACCAATCGTCCAATACCGCCAAAATGGGTCGCGTCCGTACCAAGACCGTGAAGAAGTCCGCCAAGGTCATCATTGAGCGGTACTACCCCAAGCTCACCCTCGACTTCGAGACCAACAAGCGCATCTGTGATGAGATCGCTATTATTGCCTCGAAGCGCCTGCGCAACAAGGTTAGACACATCAGCTTGAAAAGCACGATGGACCACAGCGACTGACTGAGGATCTCTTTGTACTACAGATTGCCGGCTACACCACCCACTTGATGAAGCGCATTCAGCGTGGACCCGTCCGTGGTATCTCCTTCAAGCTTCAGGAGGAGGAGCGTGAGCGCAAGGATCAATACGTTCCTGAGGTTTCCGCTCTGGACTTCACCCAGAACTCCGAGAGCGGCCAGCTTGACGTCGACGGCGAGACCAAGGACCTCCTCAAGCACCTTGGCGTATGTGAACCCGATCCACGAATGATTCATATCGCAGTACTAACAAAGCTCGCAGTTCGACTCCATCCCCGTCAACGTCATCCCCGTCTCTCAGCAGCAGGTCCCCGAGCGTGGTGGCCGACGATACGGCGACCGCCCCCCTCGCCGCGATTAAAAAATTGGTTTTTGGGAACATGAATATGAACATGATGGGTGTCTGGCATTTACAGGGTTTGCTACTGGCGTCTTAGGACAGTGAGTGCATAGGTCTCAAAGAAAGATCTTCCAACCCCTCAAGGTGTCGCCGATTCTCTGGATGTCTCCAGAGATGACGCTTGATCGCCAATTTACTTCCTCTTGTGTGTGAGCGTGACCTTGTTTCCAAGGCCAGTTCACATTCTTGAGAACTGAGCCAGAGGAATTCTTGACCGTGTCCAACATGGTCTAAATGTCCGTGATGGGTATCTTTGTCTATTCTGTTTGTCCATGATCCAACCTACGACATAGATGCCGACCGTCCAACGCCAAATTTACTAAAACTGCAAGGAATGTTTCATTGCTTTTTATCTTGACTGTCCAGCTTCATCTTGCTCTTGTAGCCCTCGACAAGTAAATGCTCATCGTCGTAGACCTCAGGCGTATTCGCCATGGCAGCTGGTGCTTTAACGTCCTTCTCTTTAAGCGCAACATCAACCCTGTCGTTACCTTGCGACGGATCACGCTCTCCACGCTCAAGCGCCAGGGCAGCCGTATCTCGGGCTGCTTGTCGCTGTTCCTCCAGCTTCAAGTCACCCAATTGTCGAGCAGCTCGATCAACGTCAGTATCTTTTGACCGATCCTCGTCAAGCAGGTCTATCTCGATATCGGGAATACCTGCGCGTTCCCAAGCAGCTGTCTCGTTCAGCTGGACCTTGACATAGAGCGCACGACGGGCGCATTGCTTTGAACACCACATCTCGAGGTCTTTGCGTTTGACGATGTCGCCGTTTGCAACAATCTTCCACTCGCCGCCTGGTCCGACCTGCCGTCTAGGTCGCCCACAAAGCGTATATCCGCAAAGCTCGTTCACGTTGCGCTCGATAATAAGGTCGTCGTAATCCGATGGCTGGAACAGGCGGACAAGAGCCTTGAAGTTGGCGACATCAGACCGAGAAGGGTTTGCGGCGGTGTGCTGAGGTCCGCGGACGAGAGGATATTCGGACAGAACGACCAGGTTGTCGAGGATTTCGGCTTCAAGGTCTTTGCGGTGTTGAATGATCTTGGCATGGTGAATGGCGAGCTCTTTGGGGTCGACGGCAGGCTCTTTCGCGGCAGTCTTGGGCTTCTTAAGGATGCCTTTGACTGGCTGTTTGGTGGCTGTGGCCATAGTTAGGCTTGGGAAAGGAAAACGAAGGGTCGAGTTAGGTCGTGGCCAGGCTGGCAAGGGTAAAGGAATTGGTTTGGTATTCTTGAAATGGGTGCTGATTGGTAAGGGTGGCTGACAGCAGAGAAGACCAGACTACCCCGCCGCCACAAGATGATGGCAATAAGTGTCGAGGTTTAAGGGATCAAGCCACACTTCACAAGAACAAGAGGGGATCATGTGCAGGTGGACCAATCACATGATGTAATTTCTTTGCCCAAAACGAGAGTTTGAGATGTGGCTGTTCATCAATCCGAGGTGGTGCTATTATGCATGAGATGCATTGTCGCATACAGTAGAGAATAGTCTTCTTGGCCCTGAAGACCATGCATGCTTGAGAGCTGAGCTTAAACATCAGTGTTCCATCAGAATACAGGCTGAGGAATAACTAAAGTCCTGTATACTGCTATCTCGGGGCTAATGTTTGAGCCAGGCAGCATACGTTTTAGAAACCCAGGGCGTGTCTGTCCCAATACACCTCCTCCCGGGCTGCTCGGGCATCGCTGCAACCAACATCCTACAACAACCAACCCCGAACTGCTTGAATAATCGTGTTCTCTTGTTTAAATCATTGTCGGTTTACTTACATTACCATAATATCCCTCGTCCTGCATAAACCACCTTCTCGCGGCCTAATTAGCTGTTGTGGATCAGCCTTGGTAGGCACTTAGCTAGCTCATCCAAGTACCTCTGTCTAAATGCCTAACACTTTTAGCCGTGGAGATAGACGGAGTGACGCGCTGACGTCGACAAGTGCGCACCCCGGGCAGCTGGAACTACCTAGGTTCCGCTAAACACCACCACCACCACCGCTGCCTCCTTGCACCTCACATCTTCTCTTTCTTACCCACTAGAGCATCGCGCGCGAACAATTCTTATTCATAGCACAGGCTTGAGCAATCAATCTTCGTTCACACAGCCCGACATCAGATTCCATTATCCATCCCCGCCTCGTCTCAGGCTGACGACGCCCCCTGTCGTGCCCCACATCCAACCAAGCGAGCTGTCGACCTACGAACATACCCGTACATTCGTGCTCCATACAGCCACACGCCCCGAGCAGCTTTGATCCGGCCTCGGGCAGCATTTGTCCTGCGAGAGAGCTATCTCAAGGATCCTACGTCAGCATCATGGCCGTTCCTTTTAAGGTCAAGGCTCTCTACGAGTACTCATCCCCCCACGAGGACGACCTCAACTTTGGTGTTGGGCAGATCATCACCGTTACTGAGGAGGAGGATGACGACTGGTACGCCGGAGACTACCTCGATGATCATGGCGTGAAGCAGGAGGGTATCTTCCCTCGCAACTTCGTCGAGAAGTTTGAGCCTACCGCGCCGCCTCGTCCAGCTCGAACACGCACCAAGAAGGAGCCTGAAGCTGCCCAACCCGTCGAGGATATCGCTTCCCCTCCCCCACCGCCACCTGCGCAACAAGAGCACCCTCCGGTACCCGCACCCGAACCCGAACCCGAGATTGAAGAGGCTGATGAGCCCGTCCACAATACTTTTGCTTCCGAACCAGCTGTACGGGCTGTCCCGGAGGCTGCACCTCCAAAGGCCGCTGACCCCGTCTCCGCACCGGCTGCCCCGCCAGCAGCTTCCAAAGCCGCCGAACCACCAACCTCCTCTCCGGCCCCAGCTGCTGCTGCTTCCCCCAAGCCCAAGCCGGCTGGACCACCTCCCGTCGCTGAGAAGCCTGCAAGCAGCTCTTTCAGGGATCGTATTGCGGCCTTTAACAAACCCGCAGCTCCTCCCGTCGCGCCATTTAAGCCTAGCGGGCTCGCTGGCTCAGGAACGGGTTTCATCAAAAAGCCCTTTGTGGCCCCTCCTCCGAGCCGCCATTCCTACGTACCTCCTCCGCAGAATGCTCCGACTGCCAAGGTCTATCGCCGTGATGAGGACCCCGAAATCAAGGAGAGGGAGGCCGAAACCCAGGAACATGCGGAAAAGGCTGGTCTTGTGCCAACCGAGGCTCGAGAGGGCGATGATGAGGATCAGCCCAAGCCTACCAGTCTCAAGGAGCGCATTGCTCTGCTACAGAGGCAGCAGTTGGAACAAGCTCAGCGACATGCCGAAGCCGCTACCAAGAAGGAGAAACCCAAAAAACCTCAGAAGAAGCGTGAGAGTATCGGACACGCCGATGCCATAGGTGAGGCGGAGACATCACCCCAAGAGCCTCCAGCTCCTCTTGAGCGCAGAGACACTCAGGATACTGGTGTCAGGACGTCGACGGATGAACCCCGGTCAAGCCGTGTGCCGCCTCCTCCGCGCCGCAAGTCGTCCAAGGGACCTGTGGAATCCATCCATGATGGCAATGAGGCGGATATGTCCGGTGCCGGCGATACGACGGAAGGCAATGATGACATAACAGAGCGTGACGATAGCGACGGTATGTCCCAGCGTACCTCCCGAGCGCCCACGCTACCCATACATGCTGCTCCTCCTTCCGAGGCACCAAAGAGAGAGGAGAGTGACCAGGAGGGGGAACAGGAGGAGCAGGAGGAGAATATTGACCCCGAGGTCAAGCGCAAGGAAGAACTGAGGGCGCGAATGGCCAAGATGAGTGGTGGCATGGGTTTCCATGGCATGTTTGGTGCACCTATGCCCGGTCCACCCGCCCCTCCAAAGAAGAAGAAGGGACTTCAGACGGAGCGAGAGTCTATCGACGAGGGCGATGAAGTAGCGTCGCCTTCTTCTCAGACCGCTCCATCCGTCCCTACCATGATGGCTCTCCCTGGTATGGGAGGCCCGAGTAAGTCGGAAGAGTCGACACGCCCTGAGGAAGAGCCCCAACCAGCCGCTCGGGCACCGCCACCTCCGGTGCCATCTCTACCATCCCACGCGCCGGAGAATGAAGAGGAGACAGACGAAGAGGGCGAGGTCACCCCTGCCCCTCCTGGACCAACAAGTATGTGTCGTTATATCCAATCCTGCTGTAGGCCTACTAACGATCGCTCCAGTTCCGCCCCGAGATCACACAGGACCGCCGCCTCCTGTGCCTGGTGGTCGACCCGCACCACCTCCTGTTCCTTCTGAGTGTAAGTGATTACTTTTAGTTCAAGAAGATCTAAGCTCATCATTTCCCAGCT
>JADDON010000753.1:0-14661 GCA_017140175.1 Fusarium staphyleae | reverse complement strand
CACACCCCTACCCTCATAATAACTCGGCTAGCACTACGGAGTAAGCATGCTGCTCTGTGTAACGTTAACGCAAGGCTAACGATGGCTGTTAGCTTGATTGGCTTATACATTATCTATCAGTCAATAAGTTACGGATACTAACAGGCCAAGATACGGAGTACGTGCACATTATCCCCGGTGGCCTGAAGTATTACTCCCTCCGCATCGCCATCTCTCTCCATTCCTATCCCTCGACTTCATCACGTTCTGAGATCAGGGAGGCCCCTGTTCTCCCATCCAATCACATCCGCCACGTGCCTCGCGCTAAAACATGCACTTAATTTCGATCAACCCCAGGAATAGGAGGAGATCTGTCATGCTCTCCACGCTCAAATGGCCCTCCCCATGCCCCGATTGCATCTGCGTCGACTTGCTCTGACGGCATCTGTTCTCCTCAGTGCTTTCTTCTGCCTCAGCCAGTTCGTTGCCATGTCGCCTCTGCCCAAGAGCTCCCTCCTGGCCATCCTCACTGCGGGATCGGCCGTGTTTGGCCTCGGCGTGGATGTCAGCTGGTATCCCCCGAGTCACACCCGTGTCAACAACCTGACCACTGCTCTCAAGGGCAAGGGCGTCTACGGATATATCTACCATACCTCGCACACACCAGATGATAAGTATGGCACGTATAACTGGTGCAATATGCCCCACGCGCGAAGTACCGAGTATGTGAAGCCGTCGGAAGAGTATGAGCTGGCGTACGTCGAAGTAGTAAGTAACTTCTACCCACCTATCCAGGGTGACTGACCTATGTATTCTCACACTTGGCCAGATCCAAAGACACCACAAACGTACTCCCTACGCGGACAACGCTTTCCCAGTAGAGTCGTACCCGTGGAACTGCGAGGACCAGGGCTTGTACTACTTTGGACGGCCATTCACCCAGCAGCCGAGGCACGCAGCCGAGGGTTACTGGCAGGGATTTGAGTCCAGCATTAATCCCTTCATCCCCAATGGCTTCGTCGGGTCGTGTCAGTTCCCTCAGATCACCGCTGCGGGCCTCGAAGACTCCTGGGTCCACGGCAGCGACCTCTACGGGGTCTATCACGACCTGCTCCGCTTCCTCCCGTCCCGCGACCAAGACTGGCGCAGCAAGGTCAAGTTCCGCGTCACAAACAATCAAATCACCAGTCAGGTCGCCGGCATGGTTATCAACGGCATGTGGGGCACGACCGATCCGATTCCCTTGTTTATTCAGCAAGCAGGTATCGACAGTCTGGAGCCCCAGTATAGCTGCAGGGTGGGCAAGAAGCTCTCTGACGGTATCAAGTCTGGCGCCGACACAAACTGGCTGGCTCACTTGACCAAGAGCGAGGGTCTCTTTGACACCTTGGACGACATCTCTGGGGTTCCCAATGACGATGAAGGATTCCACGCTAGCTTTGACCACTACTTTGACAACCTGTCCGCCCGGCAATGCCACGGCAAGCCTCTTCCATGCAAGCTTGTCGATGGAAGAAACTCGTCTACTTGCGTCAACCAAGAGACCACAAATGCCGTCTACCGGCTGGGTCAGTGGGAGTACTCACACATCTACCGCGACGCACCCACATCCCTCGCCGCATCTTCAACCTCGTACGGCGTGTGGATCGCCGAGCTGGCCAGCCATCTACGTAGCGTTATCGCCGGGGAGGAGGCCCCCCTCTACCTCCACAACTTTGCGCACGACGGCTCGATCAGCCGCGTTCTTAGCATCCTGCAGATCGACGTCATGGTATGGCCTGGAATGGGCAGCGAGATCATCTTTGAGCTGTATAAGAAGAATCCGGAGAAATCATCTAGTGGTGACAGTAAGGGTGGACACTACGTGCGAGTTCTCTTTGGTGGTCAGACCCTCAGGTCCTCCCACCCAAGCTTGGGCCTGATGGAGATGGTCCCGGTAGAGACTCTACTAGGTTATTTTGATGGCCTGGTCGGAAAGGATGGAAGCAAGATCAAGGGTAAATGCTCAGGGTCCATTCGGGTTCAGTGAGTTGGTTATAAAGAGTAATAAACTATTGACAGCCTGTTTGAACTTGGACTCATACCTATTGACGATGAGCGAAGGCCTCATTATTAATATTAATCTCTTTGATTATAGCTGCAGCCGACCTTTTCTTATCACTTTGCGCGTTACTGTGATGGTATTCTTTTCAAAGAGAATGAAGAACTAAATCATTTGTGAAGTCTTCTGCGCTGAGAATGTACGCCATCTTGCTAAGCAAGTATAGCTAGGATGCACTCAGTGCCAGTCGTTTTCAAACTGGGAGTGTTCGGCTGAAATATATAGCTCTGAAGCCTCCTCTACAGTCATTATCTCCAGTGACAACTACCCAACGCTCGTGAATCACAACCTATGTATCTGCACGTCCGAAATACCAGCCTGCCAGCAAAACCAACAACGCGGCTGGCCCAACCTTGAGCAGGGCATCCTTCACCAGCTGCACATTCCTCTGCGTGTCCCCTTTGCTATGCTCTGCACTGTCGTTGACCCTCGGAAACTCCTTTTCCGGGACCTCCTTTCCCAGAAACTCACACAGAGGTTCCCACCCGTCCCCGAGCTTATAATCGAGCCTTCTTCCGCTTTCCAGAGGCACTGCCTGGCGGATCTGGCGGTAGTACTCTTCGTATGTCTCCCTCGCCCGCGGCTCGACCGCTTCTTTGGAGTACTCGTCAACGGAAAAGAAGCCCGCGTACACCTTTTTCATTGCGTGGGCGGCACGGATACGCATGACGTTCCACAAGAGGAATTGCTGCGGCCACGAAAAAGCGTGATACATTGTTTCGAGGAGCTGTGCCTTGAAAGACGGCCACCATTTTTCAAAGTCTCTCTCCACGACAACCACCTTGGCGTCGGGGTACGCTCTGATCAGCTCCAGAACGAACGGAGACGCCAGATCGGTGGCGACATCGTAGTCTCCCCAGAGGTCGTCCCAGTCCTCGCGTGTGAACGGCGGGCGTGGCCCGCTCCCTTTGTAAGTGTATCCCGGAAGATTCACGAGATGCGGCCAGGTCGCCTCTGCTGCCTGCTCGATCTTGACCCACGGGTTGCCCATGACGTTTTCTAGTCCGTGGTGCGCGTTAAAGCCGAGGGTGCGGTACGCCTCGGCCATTGAGGCGGTTCCTGTGCGGAAGAGGCCTGCGTGGATGATTTTGAGGCCATCAGTATGTCGCTTTGCTGATGGGTCTGGGCCGGTAGTTGTCATTGTTGCGGTGAGGTTGTTTGATGGAGGAGGTGAGCTTGGTGAAGCTGACATTGCTTACGTGGAGACCTGAGGCATAACGACTAGGATATTGTAAGCGCAGATGATGGCAGCTCACGAATCAAGGGAAGTCTTGTGGCTCTGGTGTAGACTAACTAGTACTAGTTGTGGGAATCGTATGGAGTATGGGCGTAATCATCCAACGGACTAAGTTATCTCACTCAGCTCAAATAGGAACGAGATTAGCTGGTCAGAAGCCAAATAGTAGTTGAATAACATTACAGAGCTTAACGTTAGCAGCCTGATTGATAGCAGGTTACAGTTTGGCTCTACAAATTAACAACTTAGTTATGTGATAGCACTACAGATGGTGCACTACTCTAACGTTAGCCTAGTCTGAGTTAGACCAAACAAGAAGTATCCATCACCTTCTTTTATCTCTTTGAATGGGCCAAGCCCTGCAGAGGAGTCACGACAAGGGTATCTAACCAGTAGGGATAGAGTTCATTCTGCAAAATCTTAGTGTTAATAAGGTACTATCTTCAACAAGCAGTAACTTCACTTGAATAGTAAGCGAGGACTCTCTATATCGTTTATATATATGGGTTTAGTGTTTGAGGTACGGGCGTAGGGCCATATCACTTGAGGGGCAGGCATGTCGTTCACTGCTTAATCCATAGCAGTTATGATATCGCTAAGATTCACACATGTTAACGTCAGTATCAGAATGAAATATACAAGAACGTTTCTTAGATTATGAAGCTCGTATCACACTTCTAAAACCCATCAGGCGCCCAGTTGGCGTGATCATTGACTCCAACCACCTTGCTATGCCCATTCACCTTGATCCCATTCACCTTGGTGCCATTCACCTCCCCAGCAGGTCCGTAACCACCACCGGACGGACTCTCAATGACCAGCTGATCGCCCGCCTTCATTCTCACCATGTTCCGCTGGCCCAGGTTCACGGCTCTCGTAGTACCATCCTCCTGTTTCCTATTCCAGGTGTTTGATCCATACGCTCCGGGATCACCACCACGCATACCATACGGCCTGGTTGTCCTCCGCTCGGTGATGACGCTGAAGCTCAGCGGCGCCAGAGCCTCGTATATCCTCCGCGTTCCGTCGCCGCCGTTGAACGCTCCCTTGCCGCCGCTGCCTCTGCGGATGCTGAACTCGCGCATCAGCACGGGATACCGCTTCTCGACCAGCTCGGCGTCGGTGATGCGCGTGTTGGTCATGTGCGTGTGGACCGCGCTCGCTCCGTGCCACGTCGGCCCAGCGCCTGCGCCGCCGCAGATGGTCTCGCCAAAGGCGTACCTGAACCCCTTGGTGCGGCCGACCTCGTCGAGGGACTCGCCGCCGAAGAAGCCGACGCAGTTCATGCAGCCCTGGGACGCAGCCGCTGCCTCAAAGGCCTCGAGGATGGTGTCGCAGATGCGCTGGGACGTGTGCGTGTTGCCTGCGCAGACGGCTGCCGAGTCAGAGGGGTTCAAGAAGCAGCCCTCGGGGAGGATGATCTCGATGGGTGATAGACAGCCCTGGTTGAGTGGGATGTCGGCTCCGATCATGGTTCGCAGACAAAAGATGACGCCCGAGTATGTCAGTGCCGTAGGCGCGTTCATGTTTCCATGCAGCTCAGGCGTAGTGCCGGTGAAGTCAAACGTCGCGCTCCCGTCCTCGCGGATCTGGACTTGGAGGCAGATGCGCGAGCTATTGTCCATGTAGCCGACGGCACTGAGCTTGCCCTCTGGGTAACGCTTGCGGACATTCTTGAGGAACCCCCGTATGGCAATCTCTGCGTTCGACTGAATCGCGTTCATGTAGAATTGCACTGTCTTTTGGCCGTACTGATCCATTAGCCTGTTGAGCAGCTTGGCGCCCTTGTTGTTGGCAGCAGCGAAGGACTGAAGATCGGTGATGTTGTCGCTCAGTCGTTGCGTGCTGTTACATCCAGGTCGTGTCCCTGGCTCTGCAAAGATCTTGGCGATACCTTCATGGTCAAATTTACCGTCCCGGATCATGGTAAAGGTGTGGATGGCGACACCCTCTTGCCACAGCTCGGTTGAGTTCGGAGGCATAGAAGTGCCTTCAGAACCGCCGATATCGGTGTGGTGACCGCGAGACGCGAGGAAGAAGAGAATCTCCTTGCCGGCCTTGTCAAACACGGGCGTGACTACTGTCAAGTCGGGCAGATGTGTTCCACCGCTCGCTGTGTCTGTTAGATGTGTACCTCGACAAGCAGACGGACTGACTTACTAGGATGGTTTGTCACAAAGACATCTCCAGGACGCATCTTTTCTCCCACAAGCTCAATCTGTCCCTTGACCGCGTAGCTCATGCTGCCGAGAAAGACTGGTACATGGGGTGCATTCGCCACCAGGTCGCCGTTAGGACCAAAGATGGCACAGGCAAAGTCCAGTCTCTCTTTGATATTGAGCGACACTGATGTCTTTTGTAGAGACCGGCCCATCTGCTCAGCAATGCTCATGAATCTATGGCCAAAAACGGACAGCTGAACTGGGTCGATTGTCTGTGCATCCGCCTTGATACTGTGATGAGCCTCGACATCAATGATGATGTGATTAGAGAGCAGCCGGGCTTTGCACTTGGGAGCCACCACCACTGTCTGAGTATCGTCGAGAATCACTGCAGGGCCAGAAACCAGGTTACCGGGTGTCAGGTCTTTGAGCCGCAGGACACTAGCCTGGTAGAAGCCTCCATGCTTGAAGTAGATAGGACGCTATTATTGTCAGCGATGTCTGATATATCACAGAACGAGCACTTACAGTCTCAACTGCTAACTTATCCTGGTTGACCTGCGTAAAGCTAGTCCCGAGCTCTTGCTTCAAGGCCTCGTTATCTTTGGTGCTCTCTGTGCTGACACCAATTGCACGGACGCGTATATCGTCGACGAGGATCTCTCGATCGGCGGGCAGGACAAAAGAGAACTCTCTCAGATGTTCGGCGATGAACTCTCGCTTCCAGTCCTTGTCAGCCGGCTCAAGAATCATGAGCGTAGTGTCGCTGCCACGGTATCGGAGGTTGAGGTAGACTTGGTGTCTGATAGCAGCCTCGTCGACACCTTGGTGGAGGAGTGCTTTTGTACCAGTCTGACGCAGATGCTCATGACGGGCATTGATAGTCGGTAGAGCCTCCGCTGTGAGGACCTCATTGCAGGGCTCCTGTACTTCTTGGACAACCTCGGCAAGGGCCATGCCTGATACGTTAGACTAATACATCCCCAAGAATGAAGGATAACTTACCGTATGCCGACAGCAGACTCGAGTACTTGTGCATGACAACCCTCGAGATGCCTAGGTTCTCTGCAATCTCACAGGCATGCTGACCTCCTGCTCCACCAAACACAGCCAGATTGTGCGAGTCGATCTCGAAGCCTCGTGCTTCGGTTAGCGATCGAATTGGTCGGCACATGGTCTCATTGGCAACTTCGATGAATCCTACCGCGACCTCTTCAGGGGTCACAGTTCGTCCAGTGTCTGCTTTGATATCGGCAGCCAGTTTCTCAAACTTTTCCCTCACGATGTCGACATCGAGACCCTGGTTCTCGTTGGGACCAAAGATCTTGGGAAAGTACTCGGGCAAGAGACGGCCCAGGAGCAGGTTGGCATCGGTGATGGTAAGCGGACCTCCTTTTCGATATGCCGCTGGACCTGGATGGGCACCCGCGCTTTCGGGCCCGACTCGGAAGAGACCATTCTCCCAGAAGAGGATACTTCCACCTCCGGCTGCGACAGTGTTGATATCCAGCTGAGGACTTTGAATAGTCACGCCGGCGGTGGTGGTCTCGAAGACGTGATCGAATGTACCGCCGAACCGGCTCACATCAGTAGAGGTTCCTCCCATGTCGAACCCAACCACGGGGGTCTCGCCGTCGTAGGAGGTACGCGCGAAGCCAACAAGGCCGCCTGACTGATTAGCATAATTCTCTTTGACGACCAAGTAAGTGTCTTACCTGCTGGTCCGCTCAGAATTCCCTTCATCCCACTAAACGACTTGTAGTTGACGAGACCTCCGTCACTCTGCATGAATTCACAGCGCAGACCGTCGAGATTGCCTCCTTCGAAACCCGCTGCAAAACCAGCAATGTACTTGTTGGTTTCAGGTGTGAGGTATGCGTCCGCAGAAGCTGTGCCTCCTCTGGACACCATCTTTACCATGTTGGCGCCTACCTCGGATGACAAGGACACGTGCTCGAAGCCCATGTCCCTCGCAATGGCCTCGACCCTGCGCTCGTGCTCAGGAAACAGAAACGAATGGGCCAAACACACTGCAACAGTAGTGTAGCCGTCATCTCGGAGACGCTGAAGTGACGACCGAGTTGACTCTTCATCAAGCTTCTGCAGCACCCGGATAAGCTCGCCGCCGACACCCTTGACAACCTCACCTTGGATGACCTTCCGGACGCCGTTGAGTCGGTCGGCCTCCTCGTCGTAGTGCTCTAGCGTAACACGCTCGTCAATCTCGACGACCGTGTCGTACAAGACGGCGGCTTTGCGGATGTCGAGCGCAAAGATATCCGGACGTTGTTGGGAGCCAATCTCGAGGACATCTCTGTGGCCTCTTGTCACCAAGAATGCATGACGGCTGCCTTTGCGCTCTAGGAGGGCATTTGTGGCGACCGTGGTGCCCATGCGGATTGCGCGGATGGGCTTTTTTGGCAGCGGCTCTGACTTGGGGATGTCTCGTCCCAGATAGTGGGACACAACCCTTCGCACGCCTGCGATTGTTAGCCGGGGTTTCAGTGGAGAGCAAGTTTGCTTTGTAGCAGTCGAGGTACCACCAACCTTCTGTAGGGGCATCTTTGTAGTGGTCTGGATCGACAGACAGCAGCTTAAAGACAAGGTCGGGCTTGCCCTCGACAGACGCCCAGACGTCAGTGAAGGTACCGCCGCGGTCAATCGCGACTAAGATAGAATCTTCTGTTGAGTCGGAGTGAGGCATTGTGAGTATGTAAGGGGGACAGGGTAGTCGGCAGGGATGGAGATAAGGCTGTTGTAGATGAAGTCAGGAAATCGACACGATACAAGCCCATATATACATCTCCCCTCTACCACTCTTCGTTCTGCAACCGAAGCTGTTAGCTCGAAACGACCTTCTCTTAACTTATCCATCAACACATAATAGGGTAGGGTATGCATGCCACGTACCGGTACATGTGGCATGACTCGTGTTGCGGGGATAACCCACAGTTCCCCGCGTCTCCTCCGTAGTTTCAGCTTGCTTATCTGCTTATCTTGACATGTTATGTTAGTTAGTTAACTAGTCTGCGGAGAACCAAGATCTCATGTTAGTGGCTGCGTTGATAAGGTGCGGGTCAGGTCGTTTCGACCTTCTTGCGAGCCCAGCACATGACCAGGTATTTCCACTAACGTCACACTCCACCTCGACCTCAGAACATAACTAGTCGTAACTCATCCAAAGCATCATCGACCCCAGTCACCATGCCCCGCCCGAGAAACAGCGAGCCCACGGAGAAACGAGGGAGGAATGCTTGCTGGAAGTGCAAAGGTAGGGATCGCCGTCTCCTATCATCCATGATCACTTATGGCATGACGCTGACCACTCAGAGCGCCGCATCAAGTGCACACTCGAGAAGCCGGTCTGCAGCAACTGTGCCCGTTGGGGCCACAAGTGCCAGTATGGGCTGAAGCTGCTGTGGAGAGAAGAGGCCCTCGCTAGGGGTATCTGCTTCGGACGACAGGGTATGTCCAGCGCCCGAACTGCATGACTTGACTGACAAGCACAGGTGTATATGGACAGCCATCCGAGGCTCCCGTCTCTGCCTATCCCCGTGTATCGGGATACTGTGGGGATGTATATTTCCTGCACACTACCTGCCGCGACTTTGAGCAGTCTCGGGGTCCCCTTGATGCAGCAGATGACGACTTGGAGGACCGGGAGCAAGCACGCGCGCTGATGAATGCAGCCTCGCCAGTCCATCTTGTCCAGTTTCCGTCGGCTGAAGCCCCTGACCTCCGTCTGTTTGAGTTCTTTGTCAGCTACATGTGTCCTGGCCTCAGCAACTCAACAAAGGAGAATCCATACTGGGAGTTTGTGGTGCCTCTGTCGTTGACGTCGGGGCCCGTGTTTCACGCGCTTCTCAGCTGGGCCGCCACCGAGGCTTCGTTTACAAATCCATCTGCCAAGCACGCATACAGCGTTGCATCGACAAAGAACAAGGTCCAGGCATTACAGGGGCTAAGGATGGAGATTGCATCCGCCCAAGGCGATAGTTCAACGGCTCCAGGTCATTGGGCGTCGATTCTCACCACCATCATTATACTCTCCTGTAACGACATTGCTAACCTATGTTCGCCCGTGTGGATGACGCATCTGAGAGCGGCAAGAGTCTTGTGCAGCATGGTCTGGCCGCGTCCTGGTATGAACGTGCCCGATAAGTTCCGTCAGTTCTGCATCATGTGGTTTGTCTCGCACGATATCATGAGCCGCACAGCCTGGGTTCAAGAGACGCTCTTTGACCCTGGCGAGTGGTTTGCCAGCGATAACGAGAGCGAGATTGACCCCATGATTGCGTGCTCCCGGGGACTGATTCAACAGATCTCTGCCATTGGAACATTGATAATGGACCGACGACAGTCGCGGGAAAGGGGATGTAGAGGCCAGGAGGTGGCATACAAGCAACGACGGGATGCGATCGAGGACGGTCTCAAAGGTCTACAGCAACGAATACTAACACAAGGTGATGAAGAAGAGCACAGTGTGCTACTTCGGGTAGCCGAAGGGAAGAAGCTGAGCGCTCTCATCTATCTATACGCCTGCATCGACAACGCCACGCCAAAGTCGCCTGTGATCCAGGGTCTGACTCGTCGGGTCATGGATATCCTGGGCGAGCTTCCTCCCAAGCCATCGCTGACGTTTATACTCTTTGTCGTTGGGACTCTGGGCGTCTGGAATGAGGACGACCGACGACTCGTTCTGGACAAGTTTGATGCCTTGATCAGAGCGAGATGGCTGGCCTTTGTCGTGCGAGCGCGAGACGTGGTTATGAATGTCTGGCTAGATAGGGATCTAGGAAAGGATGGAAGGTGGGAGGATCTGGTAGAGACAAAAAGTCGACTGCTAAGTCTAGCGTAGCTAATGCAGACAAAGGCATTGTTTATCCAGTTCGATGCTGAGGTTACAACTTGGACCTGAGCTGACCGTGGGCCGCATCACCAACCCAGGTCTGTACATCCTTCACATCCTCTAGATCCCCGAGTCTCCAACTGATATCCTCAGCATCTCCTTTCACGTCCGCCTTCCACCTCCATCTCGCCAGCCTCTGCTCCCCCTCCTCCAAGACCTTTCGCGCCCACTGCCCGGCAATGGGCAGAAACTTGAATGAGTGTCCGCTGTCCCCTGAAAACACCATCAACGACTCGTCGTCTGTGCCCGGAACAAAGTCGACAATCAAATTGGAGTCTGTTGTATCACCGCACCAGCAGATGAACTTTCGGACCAGAGGTAGAGACGAGAACTGAGGAATCGTAGCTGCAATCAGCGCCACGATCTTGTCCTCGTCTTTCTTGGGAATCTGACCCCCCGGGATGTACGTCGCCGTGTCGTTGACAAACCCAGGCTGCCCAGTCGCCGGAAGACTTGCACGGCCGTGGTCAGATACCTCAAAGTTGGTGAGTCCGCCTCTGTGAGCACACAGCTTAAGCAGTCCTGTCTCAGTATCGGGCTCGAAGAAGAACCCGAGGTCGCGGCAGTTGACGACGGGGATACCAGCCAGAGTCTGTGCCTGCTCGGGCGTGAGCTGCAGATGGGCGACAGACCATGCCTTGGCCGTGATCTGCTGCGTTATCGAGGGTATGAGACGGCCAACGTGAGCTCCAAGACACACAATGGTTCGCGTGGCGAGGTGCTCACGGCCCGACTTTGTCTTGACGCCTTTGCATCGCTTGCCCTCCATGAGCAGAGACACGACATTGCCCTCGCTTTCTCCGAGGATGAATCGCACCCCTCGTTCCCTGCAAGTGGTGTACACTTTAGCCATGGCCCTGCCTGCGCGAGCGTAGCCTGCGTGCTTGTTGTAGTAGCCGAACCATCCCTCCATAGGCCCTTTCAATTGCGGGACAATTGATCGCACATCGTCTCCGGACTCGATCTGCTTCAGGGTGCCCGATGGATACTCTGACCGGCCTTTGAGGCTCGATGAAGCCTTGCTGGCCGAGACTTGAGACCTGCTTGGCCCGTCTGGAGTGTTGGCGATAACGAGACCCCTTTCTGCATAGAATGGTGCGAATAATGGTGTTTTCCAGGCAGCAATGGCTTCAAGGGCGAGGTTGGTATAGAAGGAATCTTCATACTCGGCTCGGATGATCTTGTTGAGGTCGCAACCGGCCGAGAAGGGAGAGGGTATCTCGCTGCCTCTGTCGAGCACTGTGATGTTCCGGTATCCATTGAGAGATAAGTCAAGGGCCGTAGACAGGCCAAAGGTGCCGGCCCCTACAATCACGATAGATGCGTCTTTGTCAGTCATGATAGAACGAGATTGTCTGCGCTGGACTCGGAGAGGATGAACCGGATCGCCAGGGCACTAAGAGATATCTATCCCAAGGCACTAACTAACTACATAGTACTCCGTAGAAGATATCTATCAGCCAAGATTGATACAAGCGACATCGGACCGGTTCAGCTGAGCGCCCATGGTAGTCAACTCGGTTACGTTATCTCAACATGTACCGATACCTGGGCCGTGATCCCTGTCAATGATGATTAGACCCAATAGCAGCGACTACCAATTTCCCCGCATGCAAAATCTTGGCGCCGTCTGGTGAGAGGAAGGTCGAAACGAGCTGGGCGTATCTATCAGACACTAGCCGGAATCAACTTGGGTTATCAGGTTGAGCTAAACCCAAGGCCATGCCCGTTCAGACCATAGTGGACCAACTACCCCAGAAATCTCCCCTCCTCGCCTACCCCAGCCGTTATCATGGATCACAGAAGCCTGTTTAGATTGCTGAGTTCGCGTCGAAGCATAAGAACCTTTGATATCCACTATCTCCAGCTTCTTCATCTCACGCACTCACAGCATCTCCACCTCCGCCAACATCCTCGCTCGCCACAATGGCTGCTCCAGGTATGGAAGACAAGAAGTACACCATCTCCGAGGCCCCTTCTGCCCCCCAGATGGGGACCATTGAGGACCAGAAACTCGACAATCGCCGAGCGGACAAGGCGGCCGTCTATCTCAATAACACTGAGCACTATGACCCTCTCACCCCGGCCGAAGAGAAGAGGGCCATACGCAAGACTGACTGGATAATGCTACCAATGGTAAGCTCAGCTCCGTCGGCTCAAGACAGACGATACTGACCTGACACAGCTCTTCCTCGTTGCAACTCTGGGAGCGTAGGTGTTGTTCCTTTGCTCGAGATTCCTCTGCTAACACCTTCAGCATCGACAAAGTCGCCCTCGGCACAGCTGCCCTCTACGGGCTCCGTGAAGACAACAACCTTGTCGGACAGCAGTACAGCTGGCTCGGCTCTATTCTTTCCTTGGGTGTATGTCTCTCTCTGTCTCTCTACCGTGAACAACTAGGAACTGACCAACTACTAGGCGCTTGTTGGCATGTTCCCATCTACTTGGCTGATTCACCGCCTCCCAAGCGCCAAATATCTCTCGGCTTGCTCGATGGGCTGGTCTGCGTGCTCCCTGCTCATGGTTGCGTGCCACAACTTTGCGGGCCTGGCAGCTTTGCGATTCCTCATGGGTAAGCTTCACAAAGTTCTGTGAGAATATTGGGCTAACAGATCAGGTGCATTCGAGGCCATCATTGTCCCCGGCATCTCTCTGATGCTTGCGGGCTTCTATCTCAAGGAAGAGCAGCCTCCTCGGAACGCTCTGGTCTTTGCGGCAGCCAGTTCCGTCTTTAACGGTCTTCTCTCATGGGCTGTAGGCCATATAGACGAGACCGCACCTCTAGCCATCTGGCAATACCTTTTTATCCTGACGGGTATGTTTCTACGGCCTGGGCTCTGAACAACGCTAACTCATCTCTACAGGCACTATCTCCATGATTTGGTCCACGATTTCCTTTTTCTATCTCCCTGGCACTCCCATGGACGCCTTCTTCCTCAGCGAGCGCGAGAAGCACCATATGGTGAATCGCCTGGCAGCCAACAAGACAGGCATCGTCAATAATGTGTGGAAGTGGTCCCAGGTGAAGGAGGCATTTATCGACCCCAAGACCTGGCTTCTCTTCTTCTTCAACATCTCCATCAACATCCCCAACGGCGGTCTCATTACCTTTGGCGGGCTGATCATCCAAGGTCTCGGATACTCAGGTGTCGAGGCTTCTCTCCTCACCATGCCAAACGGTGTCATGTCGACAATTTCAGCTTTTGTCTTTTCACTGATCTCGGCCAAGTGGAAGAACCGTCGCTGCCTCGTCGCCATCCTGGCTTGCCTTGTTCCCATTGTGGGCACAGCTGTCGTCTTCGCCCTGCCTCGCAGCAACCTCGCTGGCCAGATGGTGGGCCTGTACCTCTTGTACACCTATTTTGGTCCATATGTTGTCGGTATTGGGCTGGCTCAGGCAAACACTGCCGGCCACACAAAGAAGTCGGTCGTGTTCGCCGTCTTGTACATTGGCTATGCCGTCGGCAATCTCATCGGTCCCCAGACCTTCCGTGCTAACCAGGCGCCAGCGTACGTGGGCGGTACCATCTCCATGATCGTCTGTTATGGAGCTTGCATGGCCCTCATGGCTGGGTACTGGGTGCTTACTGTATGGGAGAACAAGAAGCGCCAGGCTATCGTGGATGCTTCTGTTGGACAGGAAGACGTGATCGAGTCATTCTTGGACCAGACAGACTTTGAGCAAAAGACGTTCATGTACACCACCTAGATATAGGAGGTTCAAGGTAGATCGGTTGTGGTGGTTGGTTCTTCAGCTTTTTAGGTTATAGTTCAGCGTGTAAAGTATTATTCTGCGATGAGGTGTTGATTTCTCTTGTCTCACTTCAAGACCGTCTTACATTGTGACTACTCCATGTAGCGAAGTCACTTTTACATATGCATTGGGTTGAAATTCGAGGTCTCTAGATTTCTCACGGTATTTCAGTTTGCGGATCAAAGTTACCTACGCAAGAAAACATGGCTTGTTGTACTTAGTAACCACTGCGCCATGAGTATGCACCGATAGACTAGCTTTATATTCCAACAGTTAGCAGTTTCACTTCACAGGTACTTCATAGTATCTCTACAGCTAGCTATAGTACCACGTCTAAAACAAGCATCTCTTATCATGTTATTATCCTCCAAGACTACGGATAGTATAGGTCAGGTCCACATCGACAGGCACCTTTGGATAAGCAATTCCCCGCAGGCTCTAATAAGTACGGGCGACTATATCTATAAGTGGCTCTTTTTAAATTTCTTCTTATGGTTACCCCTAGGGCGTTTAGAAATA